>SJYA01005330.1:0-25252 GCA_006410615.1 Neotragus moschatus
TTAGTGTCACCGTTAAAGGCCTAAAGGCTGCGGGGGCGACCTTCCATGTCATATTACCAAGCTGGCCCCTGAAGAAACTGGACAGTGACAGTGGACGACTGTGAACTCGACAAGCCTCAGCTGTGCTGCTGGCCAGATGTGGTGTCAAGACGAGAGCCTTTGCATCAAGTCTCACGTAAATGACATGTGTCAGCTGACCTGGTGAGTGCACTCCTTTTTATTCTGGACAGAAAAGAGCAGGAATGAAAGAAACTCCAGCCTGTGGGTCGAACTTGGTCAGCTGTCTGTTTTGTAAATAAAGTTTTATTGGAACCCAGCCACATTTACTCATTTACGTATTATCTGCTTTCACACTACAACAGCAGTGTTGAGTAGTTGCAACAGAGACCATATGGCCTGCAAAACCTATAATATTTACTCTCCTGTTCTTTTAAAAATTTTTATGTGGAAAAGAAGACCAGAATCAGTTTGAATTCACACGGGATGGACAAGTGATATTCCTCTGCAATTTTGCATCAAGATTCGGTTAACTCTTCCATCCTCCATCATAATATAGTTCAAAGAGATATGAACTGCCTGAACATCCGTAGAAATCACTGTGACCCATTACATTGTTTGCGCTGATTGGATAGGATGAGCAAGAGATGGCCAGCGCTGTGGAGTCCTTGCTAAGACACATGCACTCCAAGAGGTAAAACTCAAATCCTCTGGGGATTCAGGAACCTGCCTCTTCAGTAATGTTCTCAGGAGTCCAGCAGTCAGGAGGGTGTTGGGATACCCACTCCCGAATAAGACACAAATCACCGCTTCTTTCATCTACCACAGAACAGGAAGCACAGTCGCTGGGTTCCGGAGGCAGCACGCAGCACGTCTAAGAACGCCTGTCCAGCTGATATGTCAGGCAGCATGGAAATCTGGCCGTTTTGAATGAGGCCCAAAGCACGAAGGGCTACCCTGGCGGTTCAGACAGTAAAGAATCTGCCTGCAATGCTGGAGATCCAGGCTTGATCCCTGGGTTGGGAAGATCCCCTGGAGAAGGGAATGGCAATGCACTCCGGTATTCTTGCCTGGGGATTTCCATGGACAGAGGAGTCTGGTGGGCTACTGTTCACGGGACTGCAAAGAGTCAGACATGCCTGAGGGACTAACGCTTTCTCAGAGCATGAAAGAGTTCCACAACAGGTGTGGGCTGCCACACAAGCCTACCCTTGGGCCATACAACCCATCAGACTGTATGGTGTTGGGGTATCAGTCATGGGAAAAATGTCATGGGGTGCCAATGGCAAGAATCACAACAGAGCCTCTGGGATTTTGGAGTTCCAGCAATGGAGTCAATGTGCTGCTGCTGCTGCTGCTAAGTCGCTCCAGCCGTGTCCAACTCTGTGCGACCCCAGAGACGGCAGCCCACCAGGCTCCCCCGTCCCTGGGATTCTCCAGGCAAGAACACTGGAGTGGGTTGCTGTTTCCTTCTCCAGTGCATGAAAGTGAATTCGCTCAGTTGTGTCCGACTCTTGGCGACCCCATGGACTGCAGGCTACCAGGCTCCTCGATCCATGGGTTCTCCAGGCAAGAGTACTGGAGTGGGGTGCCATTGCCTTCTCCAGGAGTCAGTGTGATGGGCCCATAAATGAAACGATCATGTTGACAGAGAGCGTGCCTATACTATCGACCGGTTAGACCCCATTTAGAAGACTGATCTAGGTGCTGCTGCCTCTGTCCAACCTGTGACCAGCACACTCCGACAGGAGCTTCTGATGTTGCACTATCCAAGGAGACCCACCAGCCTCCTGGTGGCAGGTCAACCACTCTCAGCTCCTTCCGTGCTGGAAGGGTCAGGGGTTTATCCTCACAGGGATAGATGGCTATGCTATGTATGAGCTTCCCTTGTGGACCTCCAAACCTCAGCCATCCCCGTAATCCAGGAGCCTACGAAATGCCTGATCTGTTGCCATGGAATCCCATACAACAACATCCAACCCAGGGACCCACTTCACACTGTCCTTTCAGTGTGGGAATGGCGTCCTAATCAGAGGCCACTAGAACAGAGAGTGGAAGGTGAACTGGGAGCCACCAGCTGTGCCCAGAGGCCAACCAGGGATAGCAATGGGAGCTGTCACGTGTCCCACTGTCCCTTCTCCTCAGGAAGAGAAGGCCCCGGGAACCATGAGATAGCTGGCTGTTTCCTGAATTGCGGAGAGCAATAGACTATGAGGCAAGAGGGTGGTGGATTATTGCAGTCACGGAAATGTGCTGCTTGGATCCTCCTGCAAAGAGCACCCATGACTGACGGCCCCAAACGCTGCTCCCCGCGTGCACACCTGCGTTTGCACAGACATTGGATTTCCCACGAGTGTCTCCTCACTGATGACTGAGCACAGAGGGGACGTGAAGGGAGGTCCATCCAGCAAGGCAAGGGATCCTTCAGCAGATGACTTTGGCTCCAAGACAGTCTGTCCTCGGCCTGGTCTCCTGGAAGAGCTTCTCTTGGAATTGAGCCAGCATTTGGCACTCTTCCCACCCTCCTTACTTCTCTCTCTCTCCTTCCATCGGGTCAAACCAGCCTCTTTCCCTTCGTCCAGTTAATCTCCCTCATGTCTGAGCCTGTCCTGGCAGCTGCTTCTAGAGGCAACCTGAACTAATACACTTACATGCCCACAAAATACCTTAAAGTTCATGTCATTTTGCTACAGCACAGAGGCAGATGAAGAGCTGAGCCTTAAAGAGATTAGAGGACTTGCCCCGTGTCACTCATGACCAAACGCACCTTGGTCTTCTTTCCAGCATTCCTAGTTGGCAAGGAAAAGAGAGGTTGTGTTGTAATAAGATAGACACACTGCTTAATTGGTTTGTCTCAGGAAAATGGGATTCTTCTGCCCCAAATATGTCAGCAACTAAGAATCTTTTCAAACAAAAGTTCTGGAATTGTTCCCCTTTGTGTCTTTCAATCCCTAAGCTTATGGCTTATCCTTGTAGATAGAGCGGGTTTTTTGTTTTTTATGTTCCAAGAAAAGGGTTTTGTTACATAGGTTAAAGCCCTAGATCGTTTGGTTGCAGAGTGAAAGGGCAAGATAGGAGTAGGTTAATAAGAGGTACAAACTACCATACATAAAATAAGTGAGCTACAAGGATGTATTGTACATACAGGGAATATAGCCGATATTTTATAATAACTGCAAATGGAGTAAAATCGATAAAAATTTTGAATCACCATGTTGTACAGCTAAAACTAACAGTGTTGTACATCAAATATACTTCAATAAAAGATTTTTTAAAAAGAAGAAAAAAAACCCTAAAATGACCCAGAAAAAGGAAGGCTCCATTTGCAATATATTCCCATGATCCAGCGGCCTGGAACAGCCAAGCTCTCTGGCCCCTCTTCCTCTCCCTTACTTCTGGCAGTACAGGCTGGTCCTTGGTTCTTCCTCAAACAGGCCGTGATTTGGAAAGCTGCCTTTATTGTCCTTGAGGCTTGAGATGCTGTCACCCGAGATCTTTACAAGTCAACCGCATAAGCGAGGTCTCTGCTAACCCTTCTCTCTGGAAGGGACTTCCCCATCACATTTTCTATTATTCTACACTGTTTTGTTTTCTTCATCACAACTGTTAATACCTGAGTGGTTTTATGGATTCGTTCAATTGTCAGTAAGTAACCTCCTGTAGGATGTCGTGTTTTGAAAGCAGGCAGTTTTCCCTCTTTACTTGTATATGTGGGTTTTCTATAAATATTTGTTGAAATAATTATTAATACAGAAAATATACACTTTGTCAAGAAAGGTGTAGAAAATCTAAAAAACTGAAAGAAATTCTGGGGCTGAATATAACTGAAATGAAAAAATTCACTAGAGGGATTCAAACGCAGGTTTGCACAGGTAGAAGAATCTGCAAACTCGACAATAGGACTATGGAAATTGTTGAGTCTGAGGAACAGAAAGAAAAGAGATTGGTGAGCAGAGCCTAAGGCACCTGTGTGATACCATCAGACAGACCAACACGTGCCCCGTGGGAGTCCCAGAAGGAGAAGAGAGGCTATTTGAGGAAATAAGGGCAGAAAACGTCCCAAATGTGATGAAATACATGGCTATAAATACTTAANAGTCTGAGGAACAGAAAGAAAAGAGATTGGTGAGCAGAGCCTAAGGCACCTGTGTGATACCATCAGACAGACCAACACGTGCCCCGTGGGAGTCCCAGAAGGAGAAGAGAGGCTATTTGAGGAAATAAGGGCAGAAAACGTCCCAAATGTGATGAAATACATGGCTATAAATACTTAAGAAGCTTAATGAACCCAAGTGGAATGAACTCAAAGAGACCTACCACCAAGACACATTATAAATAAACTCTGTTAAAAGACAAAGAATTTTGAAAGCAGTGAGAGAGCAACAATTTGTCACATATAAAGGATCCTCAGTGCTCATCAACTGATTTCTAACCAGAGACTTTGGAGGCCAAAAAGCTGTAGGTTGATATATTCAAAGTATTATTAAGAGAAAAAATAAGCTGTCAACCAAGAGTCCTATATCTGTAAAAACTGCCCCCCAAAGAATGCATTTGAATCAGTGCTAATGAGGTGGATGAAACTGGAGCCTATTATGCAGAGTGAAGTAAGTCAGAAAGAAAAATACCAATACAGTATATTAGCGCATATATATGGAATTTAGAAAGATGGTAATGATGACCCTATATGTGAGACAGCAAAAGAGACACAGATGTAAAGAACAGTCTTTTGGACTCTGTGGGAGAAGGCGAGGGTGGGATGATTTGAGAGAATAGCATTGAAACGTGTATATTACCATATGTGAAACAGATCACCAGTCCAGGTTTGATGCATGAGACAGGGTGCTCAGGGCTGGTGCACTGGGATGACCCTGAGGGATGGGATGGGGAGCGAGGAAGGAGGGGGGTTCAGGATGGGGAACATATGTACACCTATAGCTGATTCATGTCAATGTATGGCGAAAACCCTACAATATTGTAAAGTAATTAGCCTCCAATTAAAAAGAAACCCAAGGTGATGAATGAACACATCAGTTATTTAGCAGCTATGGAGGGTGCTGGTTTCGGCATTCAAGATGTGGAGGCGAACAGACATGGTTCCTTTCTTACAGAACCCTGAGACACCAGGGCTGAAAGATGTCGTGACAATTACATCTCACCCTCATAATCTTTCAGGCCGAGAAAGGAGTGCCTCTGACGCATGCAAGTTTCTTGTCACATTGACTACAGATACTAAAATATGCATTTGAAATGTTTTCAGTGGTGTTTAAAGGGCTGATGAAATGGTTCTTCATAATTTTTTTTTTGCTGTCTTCACTTCTTTTTTCTGCTTACATTTTCTCTACTATTAACCTCTCTGGTCAAAGAAGGGGAAAAAAAGAAATCTAACCTTTCCAAAGTCTTATGCAGCGAGGAAAAAAAAATCGAAGATATCCACCAGCAGCTTGCAAAAACAAGAGGGAGTCCTGGGGGTTATAAAACATATGCTTGACAATTGATATTATCCACTAGCGAGATATTGTTCGTATCTCCACAGCCTGAAATTGCACAAGTGATCACTCTGGTTATCCATTCATACATGCTCACAATGGCCTGTTGGCTCTGGGAATTGCCTTCCTGGATTGCTGCAAGTCCCTCTTCTCCAACACATGCATCATGCAAAGCCCCCACTATAATGAACCTGGAGTAAAGCTCAGCACTCAACTGTATTCCAACATGTTAAGTGGAGTGTGGGCAGTCCCGGATTTGTAACAGTTTGGGGATGTGACTGATAGAAAAGAGACTTCGTCTTTCAAATGTTTCCTATAATTATCTTGACACGTGGCCTCACCGCAGTCTTGGTTGTTTGGAACTGAAGTATTTGTTTTCTCAGCAGAAGTGCCACCAGGGGACACTCCCACCGGGTGGTGCCGAGGTTCCTTGGGCAGAGTCTGCACCCAGGAAGACTCAGCACGGGGGGCCTAGTGGAGTGTCTGGCAGGATAGAGGTGGCCACTTCTTACCTAGTCACCAGTAAGTGGAAGGTTTTGCTTTCTGAGAATCCCGTCCGTTCTCTTGGCAACACATGATGGAAGAATCAGTGATGACAACCAGAGGCTATGAGATACTGCTCCTCAGTGCTCCACGCCACGATCATTCTCATCTCTGCCAAACACAGAGGACTGCCAGACACAGCTCCATACCATACCTACCAAACACACGTAGGAATGGTAACCTACCTACCTAACCTACCAAACACAGCTCCATACCATATTCACTCTGTGACTCTGTGTGTGTGTGTGTGTGTATGTGTGTGTGTGTACATATGCACATACATGTGTATACATGTACATATACGGATACACAGCCATCCACATGCCTACATACACATATAGGGAGTATAGCTATGGCAAACCTATTTAAAAGCAAAGACGTCACTTTGCTGACAAAGGTCCATATAGTCAAAGCTATGGTTTTCCCAGTAGTCATGTATAGTTATGAGAGATGGAACATAAAGAAGGCTGAGAGCCGAAGAATCAGTGCTTTCACACTGTGGTGCTGGAGAAGGCTCTTGAGAGTCCCTGGGACTGCAAGGAAATCAAAAAAGTGAGTCCTAAAGGAAATCAACCCTGAATATTCATTGGAAGGACTGGTGCTGAAGCTGAAGCTCCAATACTTTGGTCACCTGATGCAAACAGCCGACTTACTGGAAAAGACTCCGATGCGGTGGAGAAGGCAATGGCACCCAACTCCAGCACTCCTGCCTGGGAAATCCCATGGACGGAGGAGCCTCGTGGGCCTCAGTCCATGGGGTCGCTAAGAGTTCGATAGGACTCAATGACTTCACTTTCACTTTTCACTTTCACGCATTGGAGAAGGAAATGGCAACCCACTCCAGTGTTCTTGCCTGGAGAATCCCAGGGACGGGGGAGCCTGGTGGGCTGCCGTCTATGGGATCACACAGAATCGGACACGGCTAAAGTGACTTAGCAGCAGCAGCAGCACTTCTGATGAGGGGAAAGATTGAAGGCAGGATGAGAAAGGGGCAGCAGAGGACGAGATGGTTGGATGGCATCACCGACTTGATGGACATGAGTTTCAGCAACCTCCGGAAGTTGGTGATGAACAGAGAAGCCTGCGTGCTGCAGTGCGTGGGGTCGCAAAGAGTCAGGCACAACTTGGCACCTGAACAGCAACAAAACAGGGAGTGGCTGTTACTGAATGCTGATTGCTCAGATCAATCCTCGGCAGATTTGGTTTCTGTTCTCATGGACTCAACATAGGAAGAGGACTCAGAGGGAAGTCAGATAAACTAGAGTCTCTGAATAAGCTCTAGGGATTATCTGTGACCAAAGCATCTGGAATACTTGTTAAAAAATACCAGAGCCTGGCCCCACCCCACTCCTGCTGAAACAGATGCTTTTGGAGGCGCGGTTTGGAAATCTTTATCTCCACAAGCTCCCCAAGTTGCAGTCTGTTGGAGAACCACTGTGATACGATAAATCCTATGGCAGAGAAGGAGAGGCTGTCAAAAGAATTTGCAAAAGACAGACCGAACCAGCTTGACCTGAGGAAATCAAAGACTTAGTTCCTCCTTGGAAGAAGTAGTTCCCAAGTCAGAAGCTAAAGAAGAGGAAGAGTTACTCAGAAAAAAAATAAAGGAAGGAAGAAGGGTCAGCAGGAATGTCCAGCAAAGGAAATCCAGAGAGACTATTGGGAGATTTTTTTCAAAACAGACATGCCTGGATGAGTAGAGGTCACTGTGGGGCCTCCTCCAGGTAATGCTTCCAGGTTAACAGGAGACAGAACTTTCCTTGGCGTCTTGCTAAGCTGCGTCCATTAGCTTCCCTTCCCCTTCCTGTGCGCATTTCTTTCCAATGATGACAGCACCGTGGAAGCCTGAACTGATGTGTGATGGCTGGAGCCAGACCTCAGCTCTGAACCTTCCACGGGCACGCTCAGGAACCCTGCCTGAGTCGACCTCACGCTGGACGCTGTGGCCACCACCCCCTGTGGTGTGAATGAGTTCACGTTTCTGTACAGAACCAAGAAAGTCTCGAGAAAGTGAAACTTCAAATGTCTGCGCATGGATGGTCCATTTCTCCCCCTGGATGCTACCGACTTCTTAATTTTATGTTTGTTTAGGATCCAGCTTACTGAGGTCAATTAAAGTCAGGAGGAGATGTCGGTTTGATTTAGTAAAATTGGCTTCTTTCTGCCTTGGGTTTATCTCCTTGGGCTGGGCTGTCATTTGAGTTTTATGCTTTTGTCCTTATTTCTTCAGACCTTTTTCTTTTGGGGGAAGGGTTTTCGGTGTTGCGCCTGCTCTGTCTGTTGGCGGGGAAGGTGTTTGCGTCTGTAAAGCGCCAGTCCCGTCCCATCTCCTTCATCTTTATGGTCTTGGATTCTGTCAGCACGGCTCATGTCTGGCTGTAGTTTTTTGTTATGTTTTGACAGGAGTTTGTTACAAAGCTTGGGGAATCACGTCTCTGACTTTGCCTTTCAAACTTTCTTCTTTACAGTAGTCATAAACCCATGCTGCTAAAATGTTCCCTCTGGGGGAGGGGGTGAAATTCTGAAAACACAAACCTTGGAGGAAAGGGAAAGAGAGAGGAGGAAGAGGGGAAGGAAAGAAGCGGAGAGGGAAGGAGGGAGAATTGTGTAGAGATGCTATTAAAGCAGCCAGGTACGTTCTGTCATTCGGGCCAGCTGTCATTCCAGCGTAAATCATGAAAAGAATACAGAGTTGCCAAAGAGAAAACAATGGTAGACGGGCAAGAAAAATGCACCCGTGTTACTGCGCCCTGCTGTTTTTAATCTTTGGGATCTTGGACAAGTTTGGAAGTGCAGACCGGTGAATGCAGTTAGCTCTGCATTTGCTAGAAAAGGAGAGAGCAAGGTGGGAACAGACCCTGAGCCCCTCTGTCCTTAAAAGCAGCCGTCTTGCAAGTTCCTTTCGTGAAAACACTTAGAATCATCTATTGTGTGTGTGTGTGTGGATCATTGTGGTTGTGGTTGTGGTTGTTCAGTCACTAAGCCGTGTCTAACTCTCTGTGACTCCACAGAGTGCAGCACACCACACTCCCCTGTTCTCCTGGAATTTGCTCAAATTCATGTTCGTTGAGTGAGTGATGCTACCTAACCTTCTCATCCTCTGCCGCCCCCTTCTCTTTTGCCTTCAATCTTTCCCAGCATCAAGGTCTTTTCCAATGAGTTGGCTCTTTGCATCAGGTGACCAAAGTATTATGTTGATGGTGAGAGATTTATATGATTTTTAACGAGGTGTCTGGGTTTCAACCTTTGTTCTCATCTTCAGTAATTAAGTATTGAGGACTTGCTGAGTGTGAGGTCCCAACTCTGTACCCCTACCTGTCAGAATCTATTGAGTCCTGGGAGCTCAGCTAGATATTCAATGCCTTTTTCTATTTCAGTTGATCCTTAAGGTCATCTAAAAAGTAAGTAATATTATCTCCATGGAACTAGCTTGTGACCAGCCACCAAGGCACATAACACATGTGTAGGGACATGGACTGACGCTGAAGCTGAGGCTCCAGTACTTTGGCCACAAGATGCAAAGAGCCAACTCATTGGAAAAGACCTTGATGATGTGAACGATTGAAGGCAAAAGGAGAAGGGCATGGCAGAGGATGAGATAGTTAGAGAGCATCGCTGACTCAATGAACATGAATTTGAGCAAACTCTGGGAAATGGTGGAGGACAATGGAGCCTGGCAGTCTGCAGGCAGTCCATGGGGTCGCAAAGAGTCAGACACAACTTCGCAATTGAACAACTACAGTGACGTGGAGGGACAGGGGCCTACAGAGACAAGGAGCAAGGGGACCCATTCTCGTTAGCTGTCTCTCACCGCGGCGCCTGTAGCAGCAGAAGTAGGTTTGGCCCTGTTCTGTCTGGTTTCACGGCTGTGTCTCTCATGCTACCCCAAGCTGATTCTTCTCTAACCACCTGTGAGGGAGAGGATGAGGCGAGCACCAGCTCACTTCATGGGAGGTCTGGGCACCTTTTACTAAGCAGGCGGTTGCACCCCTGATTCCCTAGCCTGGGAAATAGCTCAGGAGATGCCTCGAGATCCCAAATGCAGCCAACCTGCTACCACTCCTGTGCAGCTGGAATAACTCCCACCCAATGCAAGTCCTCCTTGTCTCCCTGGTCCTCTCACCACTCACACGTGGGTGTTTGGCCAGGGATTTCAATGGCACTGGCCCACCCACCCATTCCCCTAACGCTGGCCTCACGTTCGCCTCATTGCCTCCGATGCAGAAGCTGTTTGGGAACGTGTCTGCTCGTCTTCCTTGCATTTATCCACCACCTCCTTCCTTTTTTCTTTCTAGCCTTTATTTGCTGTGTGTTGAACACAACCTCAATACTCAGGCATGCTCCACGCCATTTAATCTGAATGGCATGCTAATAATTATTACTATATTATTACTATAATGATAGTAATGTCTTAACGTGTGTGCATGCTAAGTCGCTTCAGTCAAGTCCGACTCCTGTGACCCCATGGACTATAGCCCTCCAGGCTCCTCTCCCTATGGGCTTCTCCAGGCAAGAATACTGGAGTGCTTTGCCCTGCCCTCCTCCAGGGGTTCTTCCCAACCCAGGGATCAAACCTGCGTCTCTTATGCTGCACTGGCAGGCAGGTTTGGTTTTTTTTGTTTGTTTTGTTTGTTTTTTACCAATAGCACAACCTGGGAAGCCTGATGTCTTTTTGTTCGCCCATGCAGAATTCAGCCATTCTATAAATAGTAAGTGCCCACTCTTTATTCCGTATTGCTCTGGGTTCTGAGACAATACAGCCAGGAGCAAACAGACACACCTCCTCCCTTCTTGGAGCTTGTATTCCAGCGAAGGAGCAGATAATACACAAATATAATATGTGATCAATGCTATGAAGAAAAATTAATTAGGATATGATTAATAACTACTTAATAGCCAGAGGGGAGAGCATCCTGTGGTTGCTGTTACGTACTCTGCACAGCACCCCTGTGGGGCTGGCCCTGTCCACATCCTTGTCTGACAAGTGAGGGACCTGAGTTCAGGGATACTGAGTCACTTGCCCGAGGTCACACAGCAGCGGAGCTGGGATTCAAGTTCAGGCCAGGTGGCTCCAAGTGCACGCTCTTGACCCCGTGGCCCACTCCTCAGAAGAGGTCAGGGCTAGTGAGACCTCGGAGCAGCAACGCCAGGAGCGCCCCTGGGCCTTTTCATCAGTTCCTGATAGTGACAGAGGGGAGAGGGAGGAGTGAGAGAGAGAGCAGACCGCGTGCCTGTCAGGACGCAGTGGCCCGGCTCCAGACCCTGCGGTCCAAGGACCCTCGTCTCCCTGTGAGGTGGCACCTCCCCTCGCAGGGGCAATGGACTGCAGACGCCAGAAGTGTCCTTTCAGCCTGGGGATGAAGGGGAGGGGAGGCGAGTCACAGTCTGTTTACTGAGAGGAGCTGGGCAGCCAGGGAGGGGCTACTGGATGATGATGGGTAGTGAGGGGATTTTTTTTAATGCTGTTTAATGCACAAGAGATGTTAGCATCATGCTGGTAAGTGGGCACCAAGGCTCAGACAAACCTGACCCATCCCAGAACCCGCAGAGCACTCAGAGGCTGCCTCCTCTTGCCTAAAGCCCTGGGTTTCTCTGAAACCTGCACTCGGGGTGTCAGACTCCAACAGCTGGCACCCACGCGGTTCCACCAGACGCGGGTGGGTGCAGTGGGGCTGTTAAGCGCTGCTGCCAGAAAGCCTATGCAACATTGAACTCACTGTTGGAATCGCTGTTCCTTTGCTTGTAGACACCGTCTAAGGGTCAGAAGCACAGCCCCCAGTGGACTTCTGTGGAATGCGAAGCTGGCCCTTTTACTGCTTCTCGTTTCCCAGGATCTTTACACCCCTGTAAAATGCCCCTGGAATGCCAGCTCGGCCTGCAGACGGTGCCTTTCTTTCTTTCTCTCTCTCTCTCTCTCTCACTCTCTCTCTCTCTCTCTGCCTTCCTGGCTTCGTTCCATTCTTCCCTTCCTTCCCTTCTCTCTTTCCTTCCCTTTGCATGCGTGCGTGCTAAGTCACTTCAGTCGTGTCCAGCTCTTTGCAACCCTATGGACCGTAGCCCACCAGACTCCCCTGTCCGTGGCATTATCCAGGCAAGAAGGCTGGAACGAGTTGTCGTTCCTGTTCTCCAGGGTTCTTTCTCTTTAGTTTCCTTTTTAAAGAGGCCTGCTTTTGTTTATGGAGTTTGGATATTTATAAGTCAGTCCCACGGATACAGTAAGGGTGAAGCCCCTTCAAACTAAGAAGTCTCAGTTCAGACACATTTTTACTTATAAAAAGCAAAATTGGCTTTAATCCCAAGATGAATCTTTCAAAATGACTAATCTTTGATCCTTAATTATCTGGACCAGAACATTCAGATATGAAAATTCCAGACATGGGACCTTAAAACCTTCCTTTCTTCTCCTTGTGATTTTGGCTCTCCAGCCCTGAACTCCGCAAAGGGCTTTACCTCTGCATTAAAACCCCATGTGTACACGTAACCAGGCTGGGGCTGGCAGCCTCTCTGTGCAGACATGCCAAATCTACCTTCATCCACTTGCCAAACGTCTCTTAAGTAGCTATTCACATCCCGAATGTGCTGTAATACTAAGATGATGGAGAAATGTTCTCTGCCTTCAGGGAACCTCAGTCACTGATGGAGAGACAATAAAGTGGAAGATTCCAGGGCTGCAGGGTAAGCCACATGGTTTGCGCACACGCGGAGCGTTATGGGAACAATGACATGCATTAAACGCTCACAGAGTCCAACCCTGTGCCAAATACTTTACATGTATGATGCTAGCAATACCTGTAACTGCTCACTGAATGCGTGGATCTTCTATTCCCATTTCTACAGATGAAGAAACTGGGGTGTGAAGGGCATAACTGGTTTGTTCAAGGTCACCAAGGGAGTCAATGAATTCAGAACTTTGACTACAGCATCCAAGCTTAAAATCATTCTAAGAGTACCAAGGAGAGGGGGCCCCCTTGGCGAGTCAGTGGTTGGGACTCTGCCCTTTCACCGCAGGGGGTACAGGTTTTGGTCCCTGGTCTGAGAAATAAGATCTCACTTGCCTCGGGCATAGCCAAAATAATAGTAATAATTTTAAAGAAGAGTACTAAGGACAGAAGAAGAAAACTAGAAGGGAATAAAGGACACTCCACTATAGGATGTGGTCTTGAGCTGAGATTTAAGGTTGCCTAGGACTTAGGATGAAGCAGAAGGGGGAAGATTAGGGTGTCGCAGGCAAAGGATGCTGCGTGAATGATGGTTTCAAGGTGTGCCGAGCCTGGAAACACTAAGGGAATGGGGGAGACTGAAATGGAGTTGGGAGAATGGTGGGGACAGCCAGTTTATTATTTTAATTCTACAAACCTTTCCCGTGACTTCAAAATCCACTTTAAAGGGTCATGTTTTATTAGCTTCTATTTTAGTGACCACTTAACACCTTACAGGGAATGTCTTGTGTAATATCCCAGTCCTGGGGACGGGCCCAGTTTCCCCATGTCTGCCTGTCTCTACAGAGAGGAAATGGTCTCTTTCGCCACTCTTGGCATTGCTAAAGGTTGCCGAGTCCTGGTTTCGATTAAGTTTGAAATCACACACATATGTCTGTTTCTCTGGCAGCCTTTCTCTAACCCAGTTGAACTGTGCTGATATTAAAATACAGAATTGAATGACTTATGGTGTCCCCACGGGTCTGAGTTTGAGCAGTTCCAATAAATCATCATATTGAAATAATTTCATAAGAATTCTTGATGTTTGGCACCTTTGAAAAATCAAGGAATGGAATTTTTTTTTCTTCTCTAGCCTAGAGGAGTTATTTTTCTTTTAGTTAAGTGAAGGGTTTGGGGGTATAAAAAAATTCCAGAAAATGGCAGACCATCTGAAAACGTCAGAGATGGATAACTCACTTGGGACATTAACCCATGAGTTGGAAGTCTTAATTTCATCACAGATACATAAAACTTTGCATACTTGAGGGTCATCACATTGTAAGGGAAATGCTTTGTGATCTAAATGGCAGAAAAAATGCAAAAGTTGACAATATTCAGTGCTGGTGAAGTTGTGGATAAAGTGTGTACTATCAGGGGTCCATGGAATCCCCTCCTGGGTCTTCAACACCTGGCTGTTAGAGCTGGGAAAGAGCTTATCAGTTACCCATAGAATGATTTCATCCATTATTTCTGAAAGTTGAATAGTTTTCCTTGATGTCTGCTTGGTGGGAAAAAATGAAAAGAATAGAAACACCCATTGGACAGTGGTTTCCATGCCATCATAAGGCAGCCTCTCAGCCATAAGGGAGTTTAGACAGCGAGATCTACTCTATGCCTAGGAAAAAAAAAAAAAAAAAATCAGATCTAGTGAACAGTTAGTGAGTCTCTGCAACCGCACTGTATTAATTTTTTGCATGTGGATCACTTATGTAACTAAAAAACTGATAAAAATTAAATTCAGGCATAGAAACAAACAAAGTTTGGTCGATTAAAATAAGTAGAACAAGCATTCTACTTTATATTACCCTGGCCCCAAGTAGCTATGCAGTTTTCTTCTCTGGCCATCAGAGTCTTCTGCTATGAAGTGAGGGTGTAAAATAAAATCATGGATAATCTTATTACATTTATTAAATAATTGTGAGTATACTGTATCATATTTTTCCCACATATGTTAAGTGTTATTCATAATCACTAATCAGGAGCTAATCAGTATCACCATGAGTTGAGTTCACTTTACTCAAATCAGAGAAACATGCTAAACATACTCTTTTTAAATAGTATTTTTGAAGCATGGAACTAGCTAGCGGTGCTTCTTAAGATCTTCAGAAATGCACTGGAATCAGAAAATGCTGGTGTCCCTGGACTAAATGTGAGGGCTCATCTCGCTCCATCATTGTAAGTTAGTACCTAGGCTAGTGCCTCATATAAAGCACTGCTTTCATGGGTCTTTGTTCAAGAAATTAATAAAATCGTGGATTTATGCAAAACTTTATTTAAAATATATTTGTGCACAAGAAAAAGGTTCATACCAAGTACAAAAATCATTTAACAACTGCAAATATATTAATAGGTAAATTTCTAACAGAACTTAGACCACCAACTCAATAATAAGTGAGGAAGCATTTGATCAAATTAGACACTCATCAGGATTAAAAAGGACAAAATCACAAACACAGGAGTTACAGAAATAATTTGCTTCTCTTTCCATAGTAAGGTAAGTGATCAGCTCTCAAATCAACAAAAAGTACTTCCCTTACTCTTAGAGGAAATGCTCAAAAAAATTAGGGGAAAAAAAAGAAAGCCTACTACTTGCCTCATTATTTTTCCTTTTGTCCTGGAAGAGCTATTCCAACTATTGTAGTAAAATGAGAAGTTAATGATATAAATATATTGGAAAGAAGGAAATACATAGATTTCTTCACCTAGAAAAATCAAAGCAACCTTCCAAAAGACTATTAAAATAGTAAGAGCATTCAAGTAAGTGTCTGTCTTCCAAACAGAAAAATAATGGAAAAAATTACATTAACCATTCAGCATAACTAAAATATTCAGGCACTGTTAGCAATCTACTGATAGAAAGCTACAGGATTCTTGTGAGGTGGAAATAAAGATTTAAACAAATGGACATTTTATCTTCTTTTATGGGATGATTGGATATTCTAAAGATGTCAATTCTTTTTTAGCAAACTTAATTTAAACAAACCTCCTTCCAATTTTCCTTTGTAGGGGGCAGGGCTTGCAAACTCATCTTAGAGTTTATCTAGAAGAATAAAGAGTATCAGCATCAGTTATTTTAAAAGTTGAAATAAAAATAATAGAGCAGAAATAAATTTACCAGATGTAAATGACATTATAAAGTTTGGATAACTAAAAGAATATCATACTGTCCTAAGGAAAGAATGAGAAAATGCCATGGTTATGTAATAGTTCATCCAGACAAACTCTTCTAAAGTATAAATATATAAGTTCTGGTTGCTACTTCCTTGGTGGCCCAATAGTTAAGACTTCACCGTCCAGTGCAGAGGGTGCCAGTTCAATCCCTGGTCGGGGAACTAAGATCCCATATGCCCCACAGCCACAAAATGTGCAACAGAAGCAAAATCAATAACGATTTTTAAAACAGTTTACATTAAAAAGAAAACTTTAATTTTTTTTTTAAATTTTTAAAGTTTAAAAAAAAGTTGCAGCCCAAATCATGGGAAATGCACATGCTCCTTACACGCATGCTGTCTCCTCGGCCAGGACTACTCTCTTCCCTCTGGTTCCTTGTGTCTGATTGGTGTCTATGCTTCCCTGACAGCTCGGTTGGTAAAGAATACACCTGCAGTGCAAGAGACCCTGGTTCGATTCCTGGGTCAGGAAGATCCACTGGAGAAAGGATAAGCTACTTACTCCAGAATTCTTGGGTTTCCCTGTGGCCCAGCTGAAAGAATCCACCTACAATGCGGGAGACATGAGTTCAGTTCCCAGGTTGGGAAGATCCCCTGGAGAAGGGAAAGGCTACCCACTCCAGTATTCTGGCCTGGAGAATTCCATGGACTGTGTATTCCATGGGGTCGCAAAGAGTCAGATACAACTGAGTGACTTTCACTTTCATCCTTCAGCTCGGGTGTTTCTCTGATGTTTCACTCTTCCCGTCAACACTGGCCCGTGTCCATGAGGCACAGTAACTAGGACATGGATTTAATCTGGAAGTTATTCAAGGGTTTCAATTTCATACCTATAGGGTACTGATTCGTGGTAAGAGGTGCACAGTGGCTGTGGACTTCCCTTGCACAGTGTCATTAGCAAAACTGTGGCTCAGAGAGATAAAGAATTTTGCCCATGATAACAAGCACATAAGTGAGAAAAAACACTTTGTGGTATAGCTGAAAAAAAAAATCATGGACCAAAATTATCTGATTATGCCCAATCACTGGTTGAATTAAATAAGGTGAAATGAGGCAAGTCTTACATGTAAATTCTTGGAACTTTTAAACTGTAATTCCATTCATGGATTGCACTCACTCATTCAGCAAATATTTTCGGGTTCC
This sequence comes from Neotragus moschatus, assembly GCA_006410615.1. Taxonomy (NCBI): domain Eukaryota; kingdom Metazoa; phylum Chordata; class Mammalia; order Artiodactyla; family Bovidae; genus Neotragus; species Neotragus moschatus. Next base: position 17,038 of record SJYA01005330.1, read on the forward strand.
ATTTGTGTGTCCAGAATGAATAAACAACGGAGAACAAGAACAAGCCGTGGGTTGCATCCTATTATATTTGTCCTTAATTAATGAACTCACAGCTCTAAGAATCACTCAACCAAAAGCTCCCTAAGAGTGGGAAGAGATTTATCACAGTCTGTACTGTTCCTCCAGCATCCCTGCTAGGTGGTGCCGTATAGAAGTCTTCTGGTAGAAAACGGAAGAAAAATGCCTAGTAGATTTCTGGGAAGGAGGAACAAAAAATGTTGTGGTACTTTGGAACCGTGTTGACAGGTGGATGACACATCTAAAAGCAGCAACTTCATCAGATCATAATATAATATAATACATTGAAAAACAGAATAAGTCTGTCTTATCACATCATTGGCTAAAGCCTGAAACTGCTGTTGAACTGCACTGAGATCGAGCTGCCAGTCTTTGCAGCAGCCAAGAAGTTTCTGGACAGTCTGGCCCCACCTCCTTTTCTGAACTCACCTGTCATCTCACTCTCCGTGACTATGGTCCCACCACACTTCCTTCTTTCTGACCCTGAGACACAGCAGGCTCATTCAATTCCACATTTGTGTCTTAGGGCTTTTGCCTTATAGGACCTTTTCATTCCCAGATGCTCACGTGACCTGTCCAACCTAGACTGAGCTCCATCAACACCTCACCACTGCAGCCTTGCAGACCAGCCAACCTAAACCAGCCTTCCCTACCAATTTTATTCTCTGTCTTCCCACTTGTCTGCTATTTATCTCCAGGACCTAGAACAATGTTGGGCCCATAGCAGGTACTTAATAAACATATATTGAATGAAAGAATGTTTGAAATAGCAAGAAAGAAGAATGTTTAAATCAGATTGCTTTGTTTACAAAAAGTAGTTAAAGGTGCATGATAATGAAAATAATTTGTGAAAGTCAAGTGATTTGGGCTTGCTTTACCTTCATCAAGACAAAGAAATCTGCCTTAATCCTATATCACCCCCATCAAAGTTCAAGCTTGTTTTAATTCCGTCGTTTTGGTTATATAGTTATATATGGTGGCTCAGTAGTAAAGAATCTTCCTGTCAATGCAGAAGCCACAGGAGATGCGGGTTCAGTCCCAGAGTCCGGAAGATCCCCTGGAGGAGGAACCAGCAACCCACTCCAGCATTCTTGCCTGCAGCATCCCATGGACAGAGGCTCCCACGGCCCACGGTCCATGGTGCTGCAGAGTCAGACACAACTGAGCCACTGTGTATGATGTCACAAGTACCATAAATAAAAACATCAGTATTGTTTATTTCAGTACTAGGAGCATTCCCATTAAGTGAAGTCGCTCAGTCGTGTCTGACTCTTTGCGACCCCATGGACTGTAGTCTACCAGGCTTCTCCATCCATGGGATTCTCCAGGTAAGAACACTGGAGTGGGTTACCATTTCCTTCTCCAGGGGATTTTCCCAACCCAGGGATCGAACCCGGGTCTCTTGCATTGGAGGCAGACGCTTTAACCTCTGAGCCACCAGGGAAGCCCCCCATTATGTTAGCATAATGCATTTACTAATTTCTGAATTCAGAGAAGCCTAAACTTGACGGAATCTTCCCGTGTATTATGAGTAGAATTTTGTACCTATGGTGTAGTGGTATTCTAGCAGAATCTCCTTTTGAATTTTTGAGGTACTGCAGCTTTAGAACAACTCTACAAAAACTACTCAGATTTAGGCAACCAGTTTATCCATTGTCACGTTTAGGGAAAAAAAATGTTTAAAAATCGTAGTTATCAATTGCTTTATAATAATTAACTATGCCTAATTAAAAGCACTAATGTGCAGTATGGTAACATGATTTCCTTTTCCAATGAGGTAGAAAATCACTAGTTAAATAATTGTCAAGAGTGAAGTGGTCCTAATATATTGTTAGTTATATGCATTGTTCTTATTCCCCATTTTCATTTAATTCCCTCAACCTTTTACATTTTTTGGAGTGATTTTTCTTTGAAAGGTGAAGTTATAGGCATTTAGAATATAAAGGATGACCCCGAACCAAAAGGTCTTCATATTGGACAATGGTTTTCAGAGCGCTTAAGATCTGAACACTAGAACCTCAGTTTGGCCAGGATCTTTACCAAGAGCTTAGCGTCACGTCTAATAAACTATCTGAGAGTTAGACACTCCCCACACTGGGAGTAATTGTTACATTGATTTCCCTAGAAGTATCTGAGTATGCTCATTTCACCACAGCCCCATCAGGTTGATGTTTTAATCTTTTTAATTTTATTCTCATATGTATTTTGGTTACTAGTTTGAAGGATTTCTCATGTGATTATTTTCTTCTTGCAATTTCTTTCATGTGAATTCCTTCTAAACATCCTCAAAAGTTTAAGAAAAGCATTTCATAATTATTAGCAGAGACAAACTGCTCCAAAAGGCAGATGCTTATATCTTCTCAGTGATTAAGAGCTACCGATGTGTACCATTTGGTTTCTAAATAGGGAGGAAATTAGCTAATATCTACAGGTATCCTGTAGACAGCTCACTGTCTACAAGTAACCCCTATGAGAAAAAAGAGAAGCTAGATCCCACCTCCACAGTTCCATCAGCCCTCCAATTTTCACAGCAGGAATTTCTGGGGAAGTGGGTCCAATGCTTGGGGACAAACAGAACAACAAGGAAAAACTTCCCAAGGAACTGGAATTCAGAGCTCAGCACCAGATTACCTTTGCATAATAGGCTTCCCTGGTGGCTCAGATGGTAAAGAATCTGCCTGCAATGCAGGAGACCAGGGTTCAGTCCCTGGGTTGGGAAGATGCCGTGAGGAAGGAAATGGCAACCCACTCCAGTATTCTTGCCTGGGAATTCCCATGGACTAAGGAACTGGTGGGCTAGAGTCCATGCGATCACAGAGTCAGACACGACTGAGAGAATAGCATACACACACACACACACACACACACACACACAAATTGTTAGCTATTCTGAACTAATCATGTTTACCTACAAGGTAGAGCATTGTTTAAACATTCTTTATACACATTTCAGACTCCTGAATAATTTAATCTCTGATCTTCTTTTCTGTTTCATAAACACATGGATAAATAACATATACAGTATTTCACTCACATAATATCACAGAAAATCTCATGCTATCTGACTCTCCATACTCTCTCTTTCCAGTTTTTTGGAGCTTTGACCTAAATGTGTTAGAAAAATAGAATCACTTTTATAATTATTAGAATCTTAATCTCTTTTCAAGTATATTTGAAAGATACAATCCCTTTCATGGAGGCACAAATGTAGATTTATCATATCAATATTTAAAATTATTTTTTATTCCAAGAATTAACGTATCAATGTAAAGTATAGGTGTAGCTTATGAGTGGGACAGTGTACAACTTAAATAGATTCAGAGTTGGTATGGCTGATGAATTAGGGGACCATGGGGTCTAAATCTGAAATGTTCACTTTAAAGTCATTTCTATTAGGCTGTGTGGTGCGGATGCACCATTTGTTAAATTAAAAGGACATTTTAATCTTAGTGCCTCAAAAGTAATAAAATTGTACATCAAATTCAGGATTCAGGAGAAAACGGCAAGGTTCAAAATCACAAATCTATCTTTTAACTTTATTTTTACATTATGTTACAGATACTTAGATATTTGTTATTAGAAATGAGGTGTTAAGACAAGGACAAAAATCTGTCTTTGTGTTTCCAGCACTTGCCAAGGAGCTTTGCACCCACTCTGGGTTCAGTAAAGTTTTATAGAGGAAATCAATGAATGCGCTATAGAGCGGGTTCCTCAAACACATGCAATTCTTTTTTCTGGCGTCTTTTCCCATTCGTTGCACATTAAATGTTGTATCTAGTGTGCATGTGTGTGTGTTGTATTTTTGACTCCACTGCCTTGTAGAACAGAAGCTCTCTGATGGCAGACAGAGTCACAGCCTCCCAGAAAAGTTCAGTCCTAACCCCTGGAACCTATGAAGACGTTGCCTTTTGGCAAAATGAACTTTGCAGATTTGATTACATGCAGGATCTTGAAGTGGGCAATGATCTTGGATTATTTGGGTGGGCCCAGTGTGCTCTGGGGGGCTTCCCAGGTGACCCAGCGGGTAAAGAATCTGTCTGCAGTGATGGAGATGCAGGAGCCCTGGGTTCAGTCCCTGGCTCAGGAAGATCCCCACGGAGGAGGCCGTGGCGACCCACTTCAGTATCTGTGCCGGGAGAATCCCACGGGCAGAGGAGCCTGGCAGGCTACAGTCTATGGGGTCGCGAAGAGTCAGACACGCCGGAAGCGACTGCACACACGCACAGGCGTGAGGGCCCTTCAGCGTGGGAGAGGGAGGCAGAGGAGGAGGCGAGGACAGGACCACGCAGAGTCTGTCCACCATTGCTGACCCTGAAGATGGAGGAAGTGGCCACAGTCAGGCAGGAAGAGAGAGCCTGCGGATGCCGGAAAAGCAGGAAAAGTGAATCTCCCCTAGAGCCTCTAGAAAGGAGCACAGCCCTGCTGACACCTTAATCCGGGCCCAGCAAGACCCGCATCAGACTGTCAGAACTATAAGATAAGTAACAGATGATGGATAAATAATAGAGGCTAGATAGACAGATGGATTTTAAGGCTCTAAGTTTGTTGCTTTGTTTAGTTGCTAAGTCATGTCCAACTCTGCGGCCCCATGGACTGTAGCCGCCCAGGCTCCTCTGTCTAAGGGATTTCCCAGGCAAGAAAATTAGATTGGCTTGTCATCTCCTTCTCCAGGGGATCTTCCAAACCCCAGAATCGAACCTGTGTCTACAGCATTGGCAGGTGGATTGTTTACCACTGAGCCATCAGGGAAGCCCAAGTTTGTAGGAGCAACGGTTAAAATACAGGCATTGTCTTTGACAACTTTTTCTTATCACTTCCTCTTCATTTTGTGCGTCCGCTCCTTTATTCCATGCTGAAACGAGACAACACTAATCAAGATATCTCTGTTCACTAATCACAGAAATCTAACACAAACTCGAGCAAAAAGGTAGGGGTACATATTTCACATAAGTGAAACCTCCAAGAGATGGAGTTGGCTTCTGTCCCAGGCCCACATCAGTCCACAGAGAGTCAGTCTCTCTCATCTGCTTCCTCTGTACAGAATTCATCATGTCTACAATTCACATGCTTTTAGCGGCAAAACTACCCTCTTCCAGGGAAGAATTCCAATTTGCCCATCTTTGTAGCCCAAGAGATTGAAAGTCTGCTGTGATCCTCCATTGCTGTACTTAGAAAAGCCCCAAGACGTTTGTTTCATTGACTCACAGTTCTGCAGTTTGGGCAAAGTCTCTGGAAGGCAGCTCGCTTCTGATCCATGTGAGACACACTCAGGCAGCTCTTTGGGGGCTCAAGTGCCCGGAACGTCCTTCCTCATGCTGGATGCTCAGCTGAGGGTGTTGTCCTTTGCACTCCCCTTCGTGCTACTGTTCCACCTGGCTAGGTTGGGCTTCTTGCAGGATGGCAGTTTTAAGAGTAGTTGGACTTTGCACATAGCAACCAGTTTTTCCCTTAAGCTCAAGGTGGAAGCGTCTAGGCCTTCCCAAGTTTGGGCCCCAATAAACACAAGGTTACTCGTGCCACCTTATATATATATTTTTCAATGTATTTATTTTTAATTGGAGGATAATCGCTTTACAATATTGTGTTGGTTTCTACCATATATCAACATGAATCAGCCACAGGTATAGGCATGTCTCCTCCCCCTTGAATGTCCCTCCCACCCCCGACTCCATCCCACCCCTCTGCTATTGTTCAGTCTCTCAGTCGTGTCCAACTCTTTGCAACCCCATGGACTGCCGCACGCCAGGCTTCCCTGTCCTTCACCATCTCCCACAGCTTGCTCAAACTCATGTCCATTGAGACAGTGACTTCCATCCAGCAATCTCCGTCCTCTGTCATTCCCTTCTCCTCCTGCCCTCAATCTTTCCCAGCATTAGGCCTTTTCTAATGAGTCAGCTCTTTGCATCAGGTGACCAAAGTATCCGAGCTTCAGCTTCAGCGTCAATCCTTACAATGAATATTCAGGACTGATCTCCTTTAGGATGGACTGGTTGGATCTCCTTGCACTCCAAGGGACTCTCAAGAGTCTTCTCCAGCACCACAATTCAAAAGCATCAGTTCTTCGGTGCTCAGCTTTCTTTATGGTCCAACTCTCACATCCATACTTGACTAGTGGAAAAAACATAGCTTTTACTATAGGTACCTTTGTTCACAAAGTGATGTCTCTGCTTTTTAACAGGCTGTCTAGATTTGTCAGGGCTTTTCTTCCAAGGCTTCCCTAGTGGCTCAGACAGTNTATGGTCCAACTCTCACATCCATACTTGACTACCGGAAAAACCATAGTTTTGACTGGATGGACCTGTGTCAACAAAGTAATGTCTCAGCTTTTTAATATGCTGTCTAGGTTGCTCATAGCTTTTCTTCCAAGGGGCCAAGCATCTTTTAATTTCCCTCCCCTCTAGGTTGTCATAGAATTCGGATTTGAGCTCCCTGCCTCAAGCAGCAAGAGCCCACTGACTGTTTTACACAGGTTACTGCACACGTCAGCGCCCTCTCTCCATTTGTCCCCCGCTCTGCTTCCCCCACTGTGTCCACGAGTCAGTTCTCTGTGTCTGCCTCTCCATTTCTGCCCCGCAGATAGGTTCATCAGTACCCTCTTTCTAGACTCCATATAAATACGTTAATATAGGATATTTGTCTTTCTCTTCTGGACTTGCTTCACACTGTGTAATCTTCAAAAACCAGATGCTGGAGAGGGTGCTAAGAAAGGGGATCCCTGTTGCCCTGTTGGTGGGACTGCAAATTGATACAACCACTATGGAGAATGGTGCAGAGATTGCTTGAAAAACTAGGAATAAAACTACACTATGACCCAGCATTCCCAATACTGGGCATATATCCTGAGAAAACTGTAATTGAAAAAGACACACATACCCCAGTGTTCACCACAGCACGATTTACAATAGCTAGGATGTGGAAGCAACTTGGGTGTCCGTCAACAGACAAATGGATGAAGAAGTTGCGATACGCATACACAGTGGAATGTGCGTGTGTGCTTGCCAAGTCGCTTCAGTCACGTCCCACTGTTTGCAGCCTTGTGGACTGAGGTCACCAGGCTCCTCTGTCCATGGGGATTCTCCAGACAAGAATACTGGAGTGGGTTGCCATGCCCTCCTCCAGGAGATTGTCCCGACCCAGGAATCAAACCTGAATCTCTTATGTGTTCTTGCATTGACGCCAGATTCTTTACCACTAGCCACCTAGGAAACCCTAGTGGAATGTTACTCAGCCATAAAAAGAATGGGTTTGACTCAGTTCTAATGAGGTAGATGANTGTCCCGACCCAGGAATCAAACCTGAATCTCTTATGTGTTCTTGCATTGACGCCAGATTCTTTACCACTAGCCACCTAGGAAACCCTAGTGGAATGTTACTCAGCCATAAAAAGGAATGGGTTTGACTCAGTTCTAATGAGGTAGATGAACCTAGAGCTTATACAGAATGAAGTAAGCCACCTTCTATTTATGAAAGCAGATCACAGGATCCAGGCCCAATCTGAAAAGAGGAGGCTACATATGTAAGGCTGTGAATCCCACTGCTGTGATTCACTGGGGTCATCAGAGTAGCTAGTCTACCACGGAGGATAACAGAGCTTTGTGCATGATGGTCCAAGTCAGACAGTGGGACAATGGTAGAGGTAGTCCCACAAAGGAAACAGGACTGAAAACAACCCTCAGGTATCTTTAACAAGCATCTCCTTCAGTGATAGAGAGGATTCGGTGAAGCAAAGTCAACACCCTCCATGGCTATTGAGTATAGGACTTGTGCATTACCTAGAGTCAGAGAGGATATACCAGATGCACACAGATACTCTATAATTCCACTTATACATGTCACCTAGAGTAGTCAAATTCATAGAGTCAGAAAGTATATTGTTAGATGCCAGGGAACAGGGGGTCAAGAGGCGGGGAAGGGGAGCTAGTATTCAAAGGGAACAGAGTTTCAGTTTAGGAAGTTGAAAACTTCAGGAGGTGGGTGATGGTGAGAGTTGCCAGCAAAATGAACATACTTTTAAAATAGTATGCTTTGTTTTATGTGATTTTTATCACAAAAAGAAAGATTGAAAAATTTCAATTGAAAGTTAAGGAATTTTGTGAAATTATTTGTTCTAGCTCTGTGAAAAATACCGCTGGTAGCTTGATAGGAATAGCATTGAATC
>SJYA01005331.1:0-26121 GCA_006410615.1 Neotragus moschatus
CAAGTGGAGAAGTGCTAGACTCTCAGTCACTTCAGAAGTACTTGTTGAAGTCTGCTTCTCATGTGTAAATGTGCCGAAAATGTCCTTTAGGCTCATAATGGTTTATCAATAACTGTGACCCCTGAACGAAGAAACAAAGAAATAAAACTGAAGTCACAGGAAGCATTCTGTATCTCTGAGAAAATCCCGAATTTTTGTATATTATAACTTAAGTGACAAGGACTGAACAGACCATGATGTTTCAAAATCTCTAAGAAACTTTTAATATTACTATCATTTTAACCTAAATGACAATGAAATCTTTGTTTAAAAATTATGTACCAAAACTGTTTCAGACTATTTAATCCAGAACTCATCTTTTGCTCTTCAGTTATATAATGAAGGGAAAACAACTTTACTCAAGAAATACTAAGATCCACCTAATACTAAAAGGGACACAAAGCAACTTGTGAGAGTGATGAATATTCATTATCTTGATTGTGGTGATGGTTTCATATATATGTCAAAACTAATAAAATCGTATACTTTAAATATAAGCTATTTATTCTCTGTCAGTTCAGTTCAGTTCAGTTGCTCAGTCGTGTCCAACTCTTTGTGACCCCATGAATCGCAGCACGTCAGGCCTCCCTGTCCATCACCAATTCCTGGAGTTCACTCAGACTCACGCCCATCGAGTCAGTGATGCCATCCAGCCATCTCATCCTCTGTCGTCCACTTCTCCTCCTGCTCCCAATCCCTCCCAGCATCAGAGTCTTTTCCAATGAGTTAACGCTTCGCATGAGGTGGCCAAAGTATTCAGCTTTAGCATCATTCCTTCCAAAGAAATCCCAGGGCTGATCTCCTTCAGAATGGACTGGTTGGATCTCCTTGCAGTCCAAGGGACTCTCAAGAGTCTTCTCCAACACCACAGTTCAAAAGCATCGATTCTTCGGCACTCAGCCTTCTTCACAGTCCAACTCTCACATCCATACATGACCACAGGAAAAACCATAGCCTTGACTAGACGGACCTTAGTCTGCAAAGTAATGTCTCTGCTTTTGAATATACTATCTAGGTTGGTCATAACTTTTCTTCCAAGGAGTAAGCGTCTTTTGATTTCATGGCTGCAGTCACCATCTGCAGTGGTTTTGGAGCCCAAAAAATAAAGTCTGACACTGTTTCCACTGTTTCCCCATCTATTTCCCATGAAGTGATGGGACCGGACGCCAGTTATATCTCGTAAAGAGTCAGACACAACTGAGCGACTGAACTGTTTTAAAAAATTTTACATAATTTTGACGAATGCTATCCTGGAAGCTTACTGTATATAGTTCTATTACATGTTGTTTTGGATGATACTTAAATAACAGTGATGGTTAATTAGTATAAATTTCTTTTTTTTCCAGTAGTAAATCAGTATTAGAATGTTACTGAAACACTGTAATATTTAAAGCAATATAAATATAGACATCAGAAAATTCATATGCAACAGTTTTAAAGACTCATATTATTAAAGAGTATTACCATTTTTCTTATGAAGAGAGTGGACCAAAATGATTATTTTATAATTCAATCAGTGCTGTGCTTTAAAAAAATTACTCTGTAGCCTCACCATATTACCATCACATGGAGCTCTGCCAAGGGAGATTTCTTTTAGCATGCGTGACGAGTTGCTCAGCTGCATCTTAACCCTTTGAGACCCTTTAGACTATAGCCTATCAGGCTCCTCTGTCCATGGGATTTTTCACACAATAATACTGAAGTGGGTTGCCATTTCTTCCTCCAGGGGGATTTTCCCAACCCAGGGATCGAAACTGTTGTTTCCTACATTGCAGATTCTTTACCCAGTGAGCTATCGGGGAAGCCCCCATATCTTTAAGATAGCTGAGTAATTAATTAGAGCCTTGCTACATAGTGAATTCCCTTCTACAATGGAAATATTTGTAATTTTGAATACAAATGACTGAAGAATGACAAAAGAATACAAGTACCTTATTTTAGAACATACATATCTGACATTAATTATCTTGAGAATAAGCAGTAAGATATACTTTGAGAAAAGACTTTCTTCTTATACGAGAAAAACATTCTTAATGGAAGCATCATAATGACTTTGTACTATAATTGAAGACTGTAAGAAAACTGAACAAGCATTACCTGCATAACTTCTCCCTGTGCTCATACAAGATGATACAACTGTCCATTTATCAGTTGTTGGGTTATAGTATTCCACTGATGCCAAGTTACAGGAACCATCATCCCCTCCAACTACGTATAACAGACCATTAACTGCACAAACTCCTTTCAAAAAATTAAACAGAGAGAAAACAATTATTTTAAAAATTTGGATGACTATAAATGGCCCTGAACGTGTCTGGTCAAGTGATCCAGATACGCTTACTTCTGTGTAAGAGGCAGGAAGAGAAGATGGGGGAAGCTGAAAAGAATTCCTTTATGTGAGGAATTTCTCTAATATCAACTGTAAGCTTCTATTCAAGTTACTTAGAGAGCAGTTGCTCTATATATGCATTATTTCATTTAATCTTCACAATAATCTTACTTTATAGGCTAGAAACTATTTTATTTCCCACTTTATTAAAAACAGTAGAAATTTAAAAGTCAAAGAAGTTTAGTAATTCTCCCAAAGTCAGCTTCTAAGGAAATCTTAAGGAAAAAGAGAAAATAATAAATATATATATTTGTAGAAGGTAAAAATGATTCTGAATTTTATTATACTGACTAGCTAATTATTTTATCTTCTTTAAAGGGAGTATTATTTATTTCATTATTATGAGAATACTACGTTTTTTTCTTTTTTGGGAAAATTCAAAACCGTAGAAAAGTACAAAGAAGAAAAGGCCACCATTAATCTTATACCACTTAGAATCCCAGTTACTGAAATTTTGGCTCTTTTCTATGCATATATTCTCAGACTCTTTTTTAACCCCAAAGTAGGTCATGCTACATAAGCTACTTGTTACGTACTCACACCAAACAATATATACCTGGATATTTCCTCAAGTTAATAAATATAGATTTGTATTATTGTTAATGGCTGCACAGTATTCCATGTATGATACTGCCATAATTCATTTGTCTTTTACTGATAGATTTTTAAAGTTATTTTCAGCTTTCTTGCTCTTGTTGCAAATAAATTTCCTAATCCAGGAAGCAAAAGCACATATGCTTTTCTAACTTCACATGTGCTGGGGCCCAGATTTGTGGGGTTTTACTAGTTTTGGACTAGCCATAGCTGAGAGAGCTTTAGTACTTCACCTAGTACAACTGATTGGATAAGGTACAAGGTCAAGTGAATTATAATATATTTTGTTCTGCTGAGTGAGTTCTTGGAGTCCCACATACTTATCTTCCTTAGTGATCCCATTTAAAGTAAAGAGAAATATGAAGAGCATTTCTGGGGTGATGGAGGGTGCATCTTGCAACATCAATCAAGGGTACTCAGTGATTCTGAGAATCATTAGGTTTATTTTGGATTATAGGACCTAGCATGAAGACAATGGCATTTTTAAGAAGATGAGCATTTCCACAAAAGACTATCTAGCTATTCTGAATCTATTTTCCATTTCTATTTCCCTTCCATGGATTTTCTTTTTAAGGTAGTACTTCCCTGGTCTTGAAGACCTCAGGTTTCTTAAAACTGCTGTTGCTGTTGTTTTAGCTTTTCCATTCTCTAGAAACCCTGAACTGTGTTAAATTGTGGTTGCTTTCTTTAGGCTTCCCCTCCAGATTTGGATAAACAATCAGCTTTTTAATCTGGAATAAGTATTTACTTAACTAGACTAAAGTCCCTGAAACCTGAACTCCAAAATATGATACAGGCAGACGTTCAAAAATGTCTGTGGTACACAAGAATGAATTCAAGTAACACATAGAGTTCTTTTTCTAACTTAGTATTTATGGTCATCACCAAAAAGTAAGCTCTGATAGAAGGATGGCATTAAACTTCATGCCCCACATCATGCTTGGCATTTACTACCTAGGATCATTGTGAGTTTCTGCCTTTACAGGGCAACTCTGCTAGGAATTCAGATCAGTAGAAGAACAACGGAAATACACAGTGATACCAGTAAAACTCTGAATACAGTTCAATACAAATTTCATAATCTTAAATTAGCCAGATACCTGCATTTCTTCTGCACATGTTCATATCTGCAACCTGTCTCCATGTGTTGGTGGCAGGATCATACACTTCAACACTTTTTCGTACTAAAGGGCCATCATGACCCCCTACAGCATACAATAAGTTATTTAACACACCAACACCTATAAAACACAAGAAACCAACCTATAGTAGAGTAACAGGGACAGGAAATTTGTAACATTTTAGCATTTATTCAAATGACTTGTAAAACTTCTGAAATTATTCATATTAAAAATCAATATTAAAACCATTCAACCTAGAAAATGGAGATGAAAATAATTACAAATGAGAATCTTAGTAAGAACTATTGTTATTGTCAAATACAATAAAAATAATGTAGGTGAAATAATGTAGGTGAAAACAGAGAGGGAAGTCCTTTACAACATAACCCTTTTGAAAACAACTTTCATGATAAAAGGAAATCAGTATTAAGAGTATTTAATCTTTAAGAAATGGATATGAAGGGAGTTGATTATTAAGCAAGTTCTCCAATAAGCACTAAAAACAAAAACCTAAAACTAATGCCAAACAATATGAATAATTAAATGAAACAGAAGAAGCATGTGAGAAATTTTACGAAGTGAATTTAAGTGCATCTACCTACCACTCTACCTGTGTAATGCAAAAGACATGTTAACAGTGTCACTAGAATCAGTATATATTTTCTGATAATATAAAGAGATGTCATTATTTCACTTGTTTAATTGTTTTCCATCATTTCTGTGTTTCAATTGCTGAATGAGGTTCCTATTCACCTGCTCCACTCCGTCTAGTGCTCATTTCCGCTATATAGGTCCACTCATTTGCCGTGGCACTGTAGCATTCTACTGTGCTGAGACACTGACGTGAAGCTCCATCATAACCCCCAACAGCATAGAGCAGACCTAAACATGGAATCAAAAAGAAAGTCAAATCCATAAGCAGCTATTTTTCCAAATCATGAAATGCTGAATTTTCCTCCATGGTAGGAAAGTTGACCTTTGAAGTATTACTGATTTTTATGAACTATTTAAAATCTTGCCTAATGGTGATAGGTGGGTTACCAAATCACACTATAAAGATCTGTAGAATATGATATTAACACTTTCATCATCAATAATCTGACAGAAAAGAAAGTACACTTAGTATATCTTTGGATAACACTAATTGCTAAGTGAACAATATCCTAGAAAACCAAATTAAGTAGCAAAGTTATCTTGTATGTGTGTGTGCGTGCTCAGTTGTGTCTGACTCTTACAACCTCATGGACTGTAGCCCGTCAAGCTCCTCTGTCCATGGGATTTCCCAGGCAAGAATACTGGAGTGGGTTGCCATTTTAAAAAAGTAATATTAAGAGTCAGTATAGTATACAATGAAATATTATTTGCTAAGAAAAAGAAATGAGGTATTGGTAAATGCTACAGCACAAATGAACCTTGAACATTATGCCAAGTCAAAGAAGCCAGCTGCAAAAGGACAACATACTCTATAATTTCATTAATATGAAAATGTCCATAAGTGGAAAATTTATACAGAGACAGGAATGTAGGGTGGTGTTTGCCAAGGGCTGGCAGGATGTGGGTGATAACCGAGGGCAACAGGGTTGCTTTGGGGGTAATAAAAATATTCTAAAATGAACTGTTAGGACAGGTGCACACCAAATTGTAAACTTTAATGAGTGAAATGTATTGTATGTGAATTAAAATACAAAAAATCTGGTTAAAAAAAAGTCAGTGCAGAGAATTATACTCACCATGGAGAGGTAGTTGGGAAGCCACAAATCTGCCCAACGAGTAAAAAAAAACTCATACTTACAGTGTTAATTCTTTTGGGGGACAAATTATCATGTACACAAATAAATGTGGCAACCCATCACTTAAAAGTTAAACAGCCCTTCTCTAGATGTAAAACTTCATATTCATGCCATCTGGTTTGCTTCCCAAATGATTATACTAAGATCAGTTAATAATTTTATATACGTTATACAAAGAGATGAGAAAAAGAGGGAGGGCGGACAGAGAAGAGGCCAGGGGCCAGGCAAAAAAGGACGATTAACATTTCATAATAACCAGCGTACGTTTCCCTTTTAAAATCATTTGCTTGCCCGTTTGGAAAACTGGGGTCTGGGTTACTGGAAGAGACACTTTTAACCACCAGAAGGTTGCCCGCACCTCCAACAACACCGACACCCACACTGCTCCTCCTCGTGTTCATGGGAGCCACGTGGAACCACTCATTAGACTTGATGTTGTATGCTTCCACAGAGGACAGCCCTGTAATGAACAAAGCACAATGTGCCTCATCTCCTCCTCAGGTTCCTTATATATACATTAGGGAAACACTTCAGTTGCATTAAAATGAGCTAACATCCAATTATATGATGAAGAGAAATAATTTCTTTTCTAGAGAACATCTACACAAGCTACTGACATTCACTAGCTTTTTAAACTTGAGAAGATGACGGCTGAAGCATGAGAAAAACATATACTCAGCACTCTTAACGTCATTTAAAGGAATTCTGGATGGAAATTTTAAACTTATATTTATAATACCTAGTAAAACACTCAACTGACTCCTAATTATGCCAGGCCTTGTTCCATAAATATGATTGCCATGTTAATTTCTAACAGTAATTTAGAAAAGATGAAAGAAAATTGCCTGTACTCCCGTCAAAGCCTCCCACCGCATATAACAGTCCATTCAACACAGCAGCCCCCAGAGTGCTTCTCCGGTCTCGCATGTTAGCAACACTGGTCCACTGATCTTTCACAGGGTCATAAGAATCCACAGTGCGGACCCTCAAGGAACCATTAAAGCCACCAACAGCAAAAACGAGTCCAGCCATGTAAACCATCCCTGCAAAAGAAATACAGCAGTTAATAGTGAGTGTGCAACCCAATTGCTGCTGCTGCTAAGTCACTTCAGTCATGTCTGACTCTGTGCGACCCCATACACGGCAGCCCACCAGGCTCCCCTATCCCTGGGATTCTCCAGGCAAGAACACTGCCACCACCTAGAGACTGCATTGCAAACAGTCTAAAACTGTTGTCAGATTTTAAGTTCAGAGGCCTGGCCTGCTGCAATTCATGGGGTCGCAAAGAGTCGGACATGACTGAGTGACTGAACTGAACTGAAATGAAGAAGCTTGGCTGAATAGGTCCTAAGAAACACTATTCGTTAGTCAGAATACAGAACAACTAGACTGTGGTCCTTTCTGCTGTGAAAAAATGCAATAGCATGGGTTGAGGTATTACTTTGACTCCTGACTTTTTCAAAGATATACACAGACTTAAACAATGAGCAAGAATTTTCCAACTACCTGAATGTGTATAATTTACATAATGTGCTTCTAGTTTATCATGTCAGTGGGCTAAATCTGGGGTTAGCAAATTATAACCAGTAGGCTATTTCAGTAGAAGCTCACTGAGCTGAGAATGATTTTCACACTTTTAAATGGCTGAAAAGCAGTCAAGAAGAAAAGAATATTTCATGACACATGAAAAGTTACATAAAATTAAAATTTCAGTATCCATAAATAAAGTTTTGTTGGAACACAGCTCCAGACATTCATCATACTGCTTTCAACTATGGTGGCACTTGATTAGTTGTGACAAAGATTATATAACCCACAAAGCCACAAATACCTACTGTCTGGTCCTTTAAGAAAAAGTCTGCTAGCCCCTGGGCTAGTGAGATGCTAGGGGGTCCCTAGGTGGAGAAACTAAATTGCAGACTCTGGATTTCACCACTTCTCCACCTTCCCAAACTTTTTCGTGCTGCTGTCCTGTTCTGAGAAGCTCCTCTTCAAGTTGGAAATCCCAATGAAAGTTCTGTATTTTCTACGAGGCCTTCCCTAAACCACTAACCCTGAAGGGATTATCACTAACTCCTGAACCACTAGAGCAAATAACATCTATTTCAAGGTTAATAAATCTTACACATTTTGTAGTATCACTGTAAAACATTCTTCAAAATATCTGATCAAGTGCTCTTCAAAAGAATGAAGGGCATGAAAATACAAACAGACTATGGAACTGTCACAAGTCCAAAGAGATTAAGAAAACATGACAACTAAATGCAATATTACAAGGATCAAAATGGCAAAGCAGGAAGAAATGGAGCTCATCTCACGCACAAATGCATCAAACATGCATCTACATGTGGAACAACTCTCACAGAAAACTGACTAGAAACTGGCAAGACATCTCTTTTACAACCAAGGCTGCAAGGAAAATTTCCATGTAACCAAGGAGGATGGGGGTGGAAAGGCATTTAGGACAGGCCTAGCACACCTGAGAGGGAGCTGTAAAGAAGGAAAGTTTCACATGGGCAGGACTTTGTCTTGGGGAGCCCCCCTTGCTTGCTGCAAGGTCTGATAGGACAGATAGAGGGGCTGGAGGTGTTACAGATGTGGGTTCCTGGACTCTAAGAAATAGCAATTGATAAGAGGCCAGATAAGGAAGTCAGGCAGGCCTTTACTGGGATATGTGCTTAGCAAAAGGGAGCAAAAACAAGTAACAGGTTCCCTTGCTCACTCCCTGAAGAGACGAGAGCTGATTTCTTAAATGGTGTGAAGGTGAGAGAGGATCGGTGGGCTGCACAGGGCATGTAACTTAGATGGTCTGCCCACCCCTTGGTAGTGTTGTGTGCAGGACCCTGCTTTTGCTCCCAGCATGTCAGAAGTGGCAGTTGTGTTTTAGCCTTGTTCATAAGTGCCCTGACTATGCATGTGTGAAGTGGGCTTCCCTCATAGCTCAGTCAGTAAAAAATCTGCCTGCAATGCAGGAGACCTGGGTTCTATTCCTGGGTCAGGAACATCCCCTGGAGAATAAAATGGCAACCCACTTCAATATTCTTTCCTGGAGAATCCTATGGACAGAGGAGCCTATCAGGCTTCAGTCCATGGGGTCGCAAGAGTCGGATGTGACTTAGCGACTAAACTACCACCAGAGTTTCTTTATATTCTGCTGCTAAAGGTGTTTCCATTTAGAAGCACTACAGTAAAGGATGCCAGGTCCCAGGTCCCAGCCTGTTTCAAAGGGGCCTGGTCTTTGCTCTTGAGGAGTGTACAAGTGCTGGTTTACTAGCAATCAGAGCAGAGACACCCTGGAGCTGATCGCTGCAACCTCACCATGCTTCCTTGTCTAAATGAAAATGCACAATGGGTGGGGATGCTAGTACGCACCGCAGCTAGATGCTGAATCTTGGGCAGATGGGCCCAGGTTGAGGACTCAGTCTATCTGCACGGACACAGCTTGGAGGACCTTGTGAATGGCCTTATCGAATCTCAGGGTCCACTGTCAACACTCACACGATGAGGGCAGCAGACACTCTCGGTGTATACACTGGGTGACACCACAGAAACACATGAAACAGAAACACAGAAACCACCCCTGGGGAGGAATACACAAGGGTTCCTTTTCTGGATGGAGCACTCTGGTTCTGCCCTTCTGACACTGAAGCTGGGAGCCAGATCTAATGCAGATAGGTCCTGGGAGAGGCCTGTCACAGAGGCAACCCAAGTATCAACAGCAGCACAACCATTCCTGCAGCTACAGCACCCTGGCCCCTAGCACCAGCCCACTCCACACCACATACCATAGCCTAGCAACAGGTCTGGCATGAAGGCCAGGGAGAAAGGGACATGACCATGGGCTGCTTCTAGGCAGAACACAAATGACTGCACAGGGGTTCACACTGTGACCATATGGTCCTCGCTCCTAGAGCTCACTTCCTTTGGGACAGAGCAAGGGCAACGGCACCATATTGAGTCTGAGACTCAGGGCTTCTACTCAATCAACTGGGGGGCAGATTGTCACAAGGCTGTGACAGCCAAGAAGAAAAGAGGAGGCCCTACTCAACATCTACTGCAGGTTCTGGACACAACTCCAATCGCATCCCCTTATCAAGGGTTACCAGCCAGCACATTCTGAGGAGAGATGTGGCTGGCATACAGACCAGCAACAGCCCCTACACCAAAAATATTGGACTTACACAGTCTACACAGAGATTTGACAGCTCTCTGTGTACGTGCTTCACTGCTTTCGACTCTTAGTGACTCCACAGATTACAGCCCACCAAGCTCCTTTGTCCACGGGACTTTCCCAGCAAGAATACTGGAATGGGTTGCCATTTCCTCTTTTAGGGGATCTTTCCAAGCCAGGGACTGAACCTGAGTCTCCTGCATGGTAGGTAGATTCTTTACTGCTGAGCCACTGGGGAAGTCCTAATAAGTACATACCTATCAATAATTACTTCAAATGTCAATGGACTAATCAAAAGACATACAGATTGGCAGACTGAACAACAATAAAAAATATGACAAGAAATTACACTGTGTTGCCTACAAAGAGGCTCACTTCAGTGTGAGAGACACAGAGATTTAAAGTGAAAAGATGAAAAAAGATACTTCATGCAAATGGAAATGACAAGAATGGAAAGGTTGTAATACTCATATAAGACAAAATAGACTTTAAGAGTCCTAACAAAAGACACAGAAGGACATTACTTAATAATAAAGGGATCAATATTGGAAGAGGATACATGTACCCAATATAAAATAAATAAAATTAAAAAAAAAAATACTAACAAGCATAAAGGAAGAAATTGACAGGAATATAATAATAGTAGGAAAATTTAGTACCCCATTGCTATCAATGGACAAACATTCCAGACAAAAAAATCAATAAGGAAAGAGGGATCATAAATGATACAACATATTAGTTGGATTTAACTGATATCTATAGGACACTGCATTCAAAAATACCCAAGATATACATTACATTTTTTTGAAGTATGCATAGACCATTCTCTAGGATACACTACACACTAGGGCACAAAACAAGCCTCAACAAATTTAAGAGGACAGAAATTATTTCATGTATCTTTTCTGACTGCAATAGTGTAAAACTAGAAATCAACTACAGAAAGAAAACAGAGGAAAAAATGAACACTGGAGATGAAACATGCTACTAAAAAACCAATGGGTCAATGATGGACTCAAATAAGATATCAGAAAATGCCTTGACTCAAAGGACAATGAAAACACAACCTTACATCCTATGGGATGCAATAAAAGCAGTTCTACAAGAGAAGTTCATAGCTATAAAGGCATTCCTCAAGGAAAAATTCAAACAACCTAACTTACCTAAAATAATTAGGACAAGAAGAATAAATAAAACTCAAGGTTAGCAGAAAGAAAAATAACAAAGATTAGAGAGGAACTAAAGAAAATGAAGATTAAAAAGAAAAACAACAAAAAAGATCAATAAAGCCAAGAACTGTTTTTTAGAAAAGATAAGCAAAAATCAACAAACCTCTAGTTAGGTTCAACAAGAAGAGAGCAAATCTAAATAAACAAACAAAGAAATAAAAGACGAGAAATAACAACCATAGAAATATAAAAAAATAAAATCATTAGAATACTGTGAACACTTACATAATGACAAACTGGACAGCCTAGAAGAAATGAAAAAGTTTCAAGAAACATGTTGCTGTTTAGTTGGTAAGTCATGTCCAACTCTGGTGATCCCATGGGACTATATGTAGCCCACCAGGTTCCTCTGTCCATGAGATTTCCCAAGCAAGAATATTGGAGTGGCCTGTCATTTCCTTCTCCAGGGGATCATCCCAAGACAAGGACTGAACCCACGTCTCCTGCATTACAGGCAGATTCTTTACCACTGAGCCACCTGAAAAGCTCAGCCAAAACTGAAGGAACAGATAATAATAGAATCTGTAATAAAAACAACTCCCAGCAAGCAAAAGTCCAGGACCATACAGCTTATCTATGTTCCTCCAACTATTCCAAAGAGAGGAATACTTCCAAGTTATCCTATGAGGGCACCATCATCCTGATACCAAAACTAGACAAAGATAGTACAAAAAAGATAAAATTACAGGCCAATATCTCTGAAAAATATCGATGCAAAATTATTCAACAGAATATTAGCAAACCAAATCCAGCAATACAGAGAAAGGATCATATTGATGTTGAATTCATTCCAGGTTAAAAAGGATGGTTTAAGATAAGTAAATCAATCAATATGATACACCATTTAACAAAAGGAACAAAAAAAAAATAGATGATCATATCAATAGACACAGAGAAAGTACTGAATAAAATTCAACATCTACTCATGACAAAAAAATCTCATTAATGTGGGTATAAAGGGAACATATCTCAACATAATAAAAGTCATTTATGACAAATCCATAGCAAACATAATACTCAAGAGTGAAAAGCTGGAAAACTTCCTGCTAAATTCAGGAAGAAGACAAGGATGCCCACTTTTACCACTTCGGCTCAATACTGTATTGGCAGTCCTAGTCTTATCAGTCTGACAAGAAATAAAATGTATCCAAATAGGAAGAGAAGAGGTAAGAACTGTCATTATTTGCACATGATGTGACATTCTCTATAGAGAACCCGTAAGACTCCACAAACAACTATTAGAACTCTTAAATAAACTCAACAACATGGCAGGATAGAAGATTAATACACAGAAATCTGTTGCATTCCTTTACACAAACAATGAAATATCAGAAAAAGAAAGTTCAAAAGATAAGTCCCATTTGAAATTCCAGCAACCTAGGAATAAGTGTAACCAAGGAGGTGGAAGATCTATATGCTGGCAACTATAAAACAACAATGAAGGAAACTGGAGATGATTCAGAATTGGAAAGAAATCTCTTGCTCTTACAAAAATAATATTGCTAAAATGACCATACAATTTACAGATTAAATGCAACCTGTAATACTCAGTACAGTTTTCAGAGATCTAGAACAAACAATACTAAAACTTATATGGAACCATAAATGACCTAGAAATGCCAAAGAAATACTGAGGAAAAAGAATAAAGCCGGAGGCATAACTCTTCTAGACATCACACAAAACTACAAAGCTATAGTAAACAAAACACTACGGTAATGGTACAAAAACAGACATATGTATCAATGGACGAGAACAGAGCGCCCAGAAATAAAGCCATATATCTATGGTCAATTAATCCAACAAAGGAGACAAGACTAAGCAATAGAAAAAAGACAGTCTTTTCAACAAGCAGTGTTGGGAAAGCTAAACAGCTACATGTAAATCAATGAAATTAGAACACTCCCTCACACCACCTACAAAAATAAACACAAATGGTTTAAAAACCAAAATGTAAGACATGCTATGCCTGGAAGAAAAAACAGGCAAAACATTCTTGGAAATAAATCACAGCAATATTTTCTAAGAGCAGTCTCCCAAGGCAAAAGAAATAAGAGGAAATATCAACAACAGGACCTCAGTTCAGTACCGTTCAGTTGCTCAGTCATGTCCGACTCTTGGTGACCCCATGAATCACAGCATGCCAGGCCTCCCTGTCCATCACCAACTCCCAGAGTTCACTCAACCTCATGTCCACGAGTCGGTGATGCCATCCAGCCATCTCATTCTCTGTCGTCCCCTTCTCCTCCTGCCCTCAATCCCTCCCAGTATCAGGGTCTTTTCCAATGAGTCAACTCTTTGCATGAGGTGGCCAAAACTTAAAAATTTTGATTTTTAAGGAATCAAAGGAAACCATCACAAACACAATCACAGCAAAGAAAACCATCAACAAAATGAAAAGGCAACCTATGGAATGGGAGAAAACATTTCCAAATGATGCAACTGACAAGGGGTTAATATCCCAAATATACAAACCACTCACACAAGTGAATACAGAAAGAAAAGAAATCAACCCAATCAGAAAATTGGCAGAAGACCTAAATAGACATTTCTCCAAAGAAGATAAACAGATGTCCAAACAGGCACATGAAAAGATGTTCAACATCTGAGATTATCAGAGATGTGCAAATCAAAACCACAGTGAAGTATTACCTCATAGTGGTCAGATGGCTTCATCAAAAAATCTACAAATGATAAATGCTCAAAAGGATGTGAAGAAAAGGGAACCTTCCTACACTATTAGTGGGAATGTAAATCGGTGTAGCCACTGTGGAAAATGGTATGGAGTTTTCTTTAAAAAACTAAAAATGCAAACTATAATATGATCCAGCAATCTCCCTCCTGGGCATATATCTGGAAAAGATGAAAATTGTGATTTGTAAAGATACATGCACCTCAGTGTTCAGAGTAGCACTATTTACAATAGCAAAGACATGGAAACAAACCAAGTGTCCACCAACAGATGACTGGTTTAATATGTGTCACATATACAGCAGAATATTACTCTGTCATAACAAAGAACGAAATACTACCATTTGCAGCAATATGGATGAACCGAGAGAATATCATACAGAGGTAAGTCAGAAGACAAATACTCCATGACATCACATATGTGGAGTCTAAAACATGATACAAACAGATCTGCATACAAAACAGACTCACAGACACAGAAAACAAACTTATGGCTACCAAAGGGGAAACCGGGAAAGGGATCAATTAGAAGTGTGGGATTAACACATACACACTACTACACATAAGGTAGATAAGCAGCAAGGATTTACTGTATAGTACAGAGAACTATATTCAATATCTTGCAATAATGTATAATGGAAAATAGTCTTAGATAAATATAAGTGAATCATTTTACTATATACTTGAAACTAACACAATATTGTAAATCAACTATATTTACTTCAATTATAAGTACATGCATGTATGCAATGTGAGGTCTTGAAACAGAATAGGAACATTAACATAAAAAACTGTAAAATACAGTAAGCTGGTAGTGTAGGTAATAGTAATATACCAATACTAATTTCTTAAGTTTTGAGAACTATCACAGCTATATAAGATATTAATACTATGAATTATACACACAAATAATTTTTGAGTAAGGCTTTTCTATACAAGAAAGAAATCCATAAGTACAAGGACAAAATTCTGATGGTACAGGAACACATAGAAAGTAACGGTGTTACATGGCAAAAATAACACAAAAATAATGCAAATAAAAGATTAATACAAATAAATATTCACACCACAACTGACAGGAAAAAAGGGCTATTCTCCTTAACGTATCAAATGAATAATAAAACAATGGCAAAAATCATGAAACCATGAACTGACCATTTAGAAAGATGTTTAACTTTCCTCAAAATAGAAGTACAAACTAGATGTGAAAGAATTTTTCACCTACCAGCTTGCAAAACTCAAACATTTAATTATAAGGTGTTACAGGGGCTCCCCTGATAGCTCAGTTGGTAAAGAATCCACCTGCAATGCAGGAGACCCCATTTCGATTTGTGGGTTGGGAAGATCCCCTGGAGAAGGGATAGGCTACCCACTCGTATTCTTGGGCTTCCCTTGTGGCTCAGCTGGCAAAGAATCTGCTTGCAATGCGGGAGACCTGGGTTCAATCCCTGGGTTGGGAAGCCTGAAGAATTCCATGGACTATATAGTCCATGGGGTTGCAAAGAGTTGGACAGGACTGAGGATTTTCACTTTCATAGGGTATGTAGGGAAATTAGTACCTTCATATTTACTGTTAGTGGAAGTAATAATAAGTGTATCTTAAAAGACCCTTTTAATAATTATTCCATTTCTAGAGTTTTATCCAACTAAAATCTATTAGCACACATACATAATGATATATGTATAAGGAATTGTAGCACTGTTCATAAAGAAAGATTAAAAACAATTTTAATGTTCAATTAGAAACTAGTAAAAAATTGTACTACATCCAGAACCCCCTCTCCAACATACTAGACAGCTATAAAGGAATGAGTTAAATCTATGCTCTTATATAACAGGCTCCAGGATGTACTGTTAACGGACTACCACAATAGAAATGTTCTGTTACGCTTACAACTCATTTTGCTATGGGAGACATGAATTTACAGATCCAGGTTTGAGTCTCAGAAAGAATTCTTAAAAACTGTAAACGTCTTTTTCTGATTGCAGTTTTGGCTAAATTAAGGTCCATTTCAACAAATGCTTGAAAAGCAGATGCTTGGAAGAAAGCAACTGTGGATTATAGCTAAGTTAGGAATTTCTTAGCAATAAGTGTCCCAAGCTAAAGAATTGCTTCTCAATACTTCAACAAAGGTAACCAGGAAAATATCCAGCAAATTGCTAGCTACTCCACCTTACATTAGAATCAGAAAAATATGTAAATTAAAGAAAGAAGCTGCTGCTGCTGCTGCTAAGTCACTTCAGTCGTCTCTGTGCGACCCCAGAGACGGCAACCCACCAGGCTCCCCCATCCCTGGGATTCTCCAGGCAAGAATACTGGAGTGGGTTGCCATTTCCTTCTCCATGCATGGAAGTGAAAAGTGAAAGTGAAGTTGCTCAGTCGTGCCCAACTCAGCGACCCCACGGACTGCAGCCTACCAGGCTCCTCAGTCCGTGGGATTTTCCAGGCAAGAGTACCGGAGTGGGTTTCCATTGCCTTCTCCAAGAAGCTGCTAACTAACTCCATCAATGTCTTGTGAGTTGTATGAGGCTCCTGAATCACTGTTTAATCACATAGCTATTTTAATCACAGGTTTTCCAATAGATTCTTCTGGTTAGTAAGATACGACCTGAGAGGAAACTCCCAATGACCCAGCAATAGGGAAATGATCACAGAGCCTCTCGCTTACCTGCTCTACATCTCCTAGAAGGCAGTTCTGCTACTTGGTGCCACCGCTCTTCTTTGAAGTCATAGCATTCCACACTTCGAATAGCCTTTGGTGCTTGGCCCCCAACCACCACCATTAGCTGGAAGGGCAGAAGTATAAGCACTTGAACAAACAACTACTGCATACTCAGGGATTTAAAATGTCTTACTGATACAAAGACAATGACATGGAGGGTATCAGGATGAAGATGGTAGGGTGAGCTGGGGGAAAACAACCACCTAATAAACATTTAATAAACATCACCAAGGGGGCACACATATGTTAGAACTACAGTTCTATTTTCTAGCACATTTAGTCAAAAATAAGGATATCAGAAACTAAAATAAGTTTCTGATCCTTCAAGCAGAAGCAGTATTTAAGCCAAAAACAGCAGGCAATCAGCACTGGCAAGGCTGCAGTATGTCATAGGGCTTGCTATAAACTAGATCCCAGCTTTGTAATGATCAGGGATTAGATCTCCACAACCTAGGAGAGCAGAGAAAATGAAATTTATGTTAGTGGGTAGATGAGGTGAAGAGGACAGTATGGTATTAAAAGAAAGATGGAAGAAGAAGAAGAAAAAAAACTACTGAAAAAGGAGCACTAATTAAATTTAAGTTCACGAGAGAGTACAGATTCCTAGATATCAAGTAAAGAGATCTCCATGGATGCCCCACAAATAAAACAAACAAGAGGCCAGATAATGGAGATACTAGAAATCATAACAAATGAATAAGCAGAGAATAAGTGAGGTCAACTCAATTCACCAACTATTTATTAAGTGTCTGTCATCTGTGTTTAATCAGAACTGTGCTAAGGTGTTCTACATAAGAAATAAAGAAATATAGACATGGTCTCTATCCCCAAGAGCTTATAGATTTCACTAGGGAGACAAGATTCTAAAGTAGTTCAAGAATAATATACAATTATATATGGTTATAGACATTAACTGCTATTCCTGATCAGAAAATGAAATGTAGCCATAATTTAGTGAAAACTTCCTGGAGCAGGGAGAACCTTTAGATAGACAGGATTTAGCAATCAATGTGTTTGTCTTTTAATGAATATAAATGAGCACACTGAGCACTCTTTGGATAGCTGTCAATTCAGAAGAATTTGTAAAAGTTAATGATGTCACAAGTGAAACACTGTAAAGAACGTCAGGGACTTTTCAAGCGAAAAGTTAGATAACCACAGGAAAAAGAATGTTCAAAAGAAACAAAAACTCAAACAGAAAATGGAATGATTCATAGACACAAAAAGGGTAAGTTTGCACCTTGACTGAGCAATGACCTACTTGTACTTAAAACTATAGAAAGATGGGTACACAGAAATCAAAGTAAGTCCTATTTCCAAAAAGAAGCTTATTCTAGTAATTTACAGGAAAGGAGAAAGAATTTTAAAGGTCTTAAAAAGAAGATCAGATACAGCACAATTATATAGGTTTTTTTACACCTGTCATTCCCCTGGTGTTGAATGCAAATAAATAAAAGGCAGAATTAACAAAGAAAATCTACATTATCCTTCCTTACTATTCCTAAAGGGAAAAAAGGGAAGGAGAAAAGTTGTGAAATCACAGAGGTGCAACAGACAGTAAGATCAATCCTGTATCTAGGGATCTATAGAAGATCTATCTGTGCTGAAACTTTTAAACTCTGCCCAGCAGTTACACAATAGTTAGAAGAGGCTTGGTGAACATCTCTGATGAAGATCAGTTAAAAAGAAAATCTCTAAAGGGAATACTTTTCAAAAAATCCTTGAGAAACAAAATAGTTGAATAGATTTCATGATTTGCGACTATGAATCCTATGATTTCCATGCAACAGTTCACTTGCTGTAGATCATAATGGGAAGGGAAAATGTGCTACTGATTACAGAGAAAGGTAGTAATATCTGTCCTTTACTCACCCAAGAGAAGTAAAATGGGTTGAGGATCTGGAACTCCGAAAATCAGAGATAACCAGGAAAGGAAGAATGTATAACGGGAAGACAAGAGCAGGGATATTTGTATGAGATCAAGAGACAGTGCTATTACCATCAAAAGTGTGTCATGATTCTGACATTCCAACTGTTTGTAAAAGACAGCTGGTTTCACATGAGAAACACTATACTTATTATGCTAATATAAAGGAATAGAAAACTATGAAGACATGTGTATGGAAAAGTTAAATATGACATATTTAAGGAAGGTAAGAAGTAGGGAGTTAGTTATACAAAATCAAGTGAGCATCCTGAAATGTAGATCAATTAAACTTTGTTCTTTCATTTTCTTCACCTATTAAATATTAGTTTAAGTTTAAATTGCCTTCTGAAATATCAAATTTAGATATCCTGGGTAAAATCAAGAAAAATAGACAGAAATAATATGACAGCATTTACAAAAATACAGATTCCAAATAAAAAAAGAAGCTAACAGTAACATGTGGTGTTATTGTTAACCCTGGTGGTCCAATGGTTATTGTTAACCTTAGTGGTCCAGTGGTTAAGAATCTTCATTGCAATCCAGGGGATGTGGGTTTGATCCCTGGTCAGGGAACTAAAGTCCCACATGCTGAGAAGCAACTAAGTCCGCACAACACAATTACTGACAAACAGTGGAAACAGTGACAGACTTATGTTGGGGGGCTCCAAAATCATTGTAGATACTGACTGCAGCCATGAAATTAAAAGACGCTTGCTCCTTGGAAGAAAAGTTATGACCAACCTCGACAGCATATTAAGAAGCAGAGACATTACTTTGCCAACAAAGGTCCATCTTGACAAGGCTACGTTTTTTCCAGTGGTCATATATGGATGTGAGAGTTGGACTATAAAGACACCTGAGCGCCGAAGAATTGATGCCTTTGAAATGTGGTGTTGGACAAAACTCTTGAGAATCACTTGGACTGCAAGGAGATCCAACCAGTCCATCCTAAAGGAAATCAGTCCTGAATATTCACTGGAAGGACTGATGCTGAAGCTGAAACTCCAATACTTTGGCTACCTGATGCAAAGAACTGACTTATTTGAAAAAACCCTGATGCTGGGAAAGACTGAAGGTGGAGGAGAAAGGGATGATAGAGGATGAGATGGTTAGATGGCATCACCGACTCAATGGACATGAGCTTGAGTAAACTCTGGGAGTTGGTGATGGACAGGGAGGCCTGGCATGCTGCAGTGCATGGAGTAACAAAGAATCGGACACAACTGAGATACTGAACTAAACAATAACACATAGTAGCAAAACATACATAGCTTTTCATTATACTGTCCAAATGCAAGAGTGTCTCACACAATCCCAAGACCGTTTACTGAAGATAGAAAACTAGTGTCTGAGCTATAAAAAGATTTATCTTATGCAAATGAGTCCACAGAATCAGAAACTAATATGTCACTGTCATGGTAGAAATATTATCTATTATCCCGGGACTGCTACCACATTTTGTCTGATGTGTCTTATTGTGATTATAATAAAATGCATCATTACTGTTAATCATGTTGCCTCATTCTTGACTTATCTAGTTAGAATTAATCTTGAATATAGCCCTCTAAAATGACAAACAGTGCTACTGTAAAAGCATCCAGTAGAAGCACTTTTCAAAAATATGTGCAGATAAATAAACTTTCAGGAGAGACTATGCAAATACAAAACTAGCAGCAGGGTATCTCCCTGCTACCTGTCGGGTCTGCTGTCCTACTCTCCAGTCACCCTGAGAGAGCAGAATAGGACCTTCATGGATCAGCATACCCACCATGAAATCAAAACCAAAGAACTGAGAAATCCAAAGTTTAATACAGTTGGGAGGGCCATCCAAACCCACTGGCAGAGAAGAGCCTAGAGATAGTGTCAACTGAACAGATGATCACAAAAGAGAAAATAATTGACAGGATTTCACCAAGAACTCTTTAGAATGTTTTTAAAAGTAGCATGCTTATTACAGAAATTAGAAGAGAATTAGTTTTCACTCTAAAGGTTACAGACATAGCTAAAGACGGCAAAGCTAAAGATGCCAGCTAAGGAAATACACAGGTTAAGAAGAGACCTTTTAAAAATATGAAATGTTTAAAAAGTATTAAAGATAAGACAAACCTTTTAGAAGGAAGTTAAAAAGACCAGCATAAAAGAAATAATAATTCAAATGGGCTAACGTTATAGATGATTTTTATAAATCTGTATTTTTTGGTAAGAACAAAAACTGACACCAAACAATATGGACAGATATGAAGTAATGAAGACTTAAGAGAGATGACTTCTTATAAAAGGAGGTAAAAGGTATTTGGAAAATGTAAACACTTATAAAATCAGCAGACCCAGATGGCATGCATACTAAGGTATTAAGGGAACTAGCTAATGTACTTACTGAGCCACTTACAATTATTTTTGAAAAATCTTGGAGAACTGAGGAGAGATCAGAAAATTTAAAAACGGCAAATACCAATTTTCAAAATAGGGTAGGAAAGTGAGTGCCTTGCAAATATCTTTTAAGTGACAATAATTTTCACTAAAACTTCAGAATATTTTGAGAAAAGCATTCAAATTTCTAGGAGCCTATGAAATGATGAGTAACACACAGGGGGACATTAAAAAAAAATCATGCTAAATTTGAATCTATATGATCCTAGATCTCATCAGATGCTATTTGCCAAATTACTTGTTTTTGGTTTAGATAATAAACACAATAATGTGGACTGACACTTTCTATAAATGGACTATATTGGTAAGTGGGTATTTCTAATGAGGAATCACCAGGAAGAGTACTGAAGTCCATTTTAAATTAAAATATTTACTAATAATTTAGGAAAAAAGGAGGGAGTAGCACAATGGCAAAATATAGTCAGTTCTAAATTGAGAACTCTTAACACTGGGCAAAACAGAAAAACACTACTAATATGGATTTGAAGCAATTAAAATGTAGACTCAAAAAAAAAAAACAAACCTTGAAAAAATATGAAATAAAGGTATTAAAGTGAAAGAATATAAAAGATATAATTTAATAGAAATATAAAAATAACTAAAGATGATGTAAGAAAACAGTAGATAACAGATTAATTCTTATTTCTTCATCCATCATTGCCCTCAAACACACGAGAGCTAGAAATCAATTCATAAATAAAAGTATTATGTATGGATCATTTTGATCAGACCATACACAAAATGGTGCTTAAAGTGCTGGCCTCCTAGTACTATAAAGATGCACACAGAGCAGAAGAAACTGCAAACAGAAAGACAGAAATGAGGGGTTATTTGTAAAGAAAATTTAATCAGTAAGAAATGAATGGCTTCAACTAAAAAGATAGACACAGAATACAAACTTTCACATAGGAAATTTAGGAACACTGGAGATCTGGGAAGACATCTGGGAAATCTACACTGAAATGGCTATGTATGATGTGTGAGTGAACCATCAAACTGTGTACTATTTGTACGCAACAGACAATAGGAGGCAACAAAAGGAACAAGCCAGCATCCTTAGTTGTAAGCAATTCTGTGAAACTGCTCAGTTTTCACTTATCACCCAAACATGTAGCTTACAAAGAAATCTTTAGATCTACATATTCTGATTATCCTCTCTGCTGTCAACTAGAGCTGAAGAAACTCAGAAGGGATAAATACCAGTTGCCTCTGTTCCAGAAGAGCAATATCATGTGGTTTATAAAGATTAAATGAGTCAAACAATGCCCACCCTCCACAGACAAAATCAAAAAAGAAGTTGAATTATATATACTACAATGAATTCCTGGGTACATGGAAATTCAGATGAGTAAAGAAATTAAGAGCCTCATTACGGGCCTTTCAGATGAGGTAGTAACAGGTATGAACAGCAGATCCTACTTTGGGAAGGTTCATGGGTGTCCTCAGTCGGGTCCGGACACTCTTCATTAATACGCGCTGTTCTGTTGGTAGCAGATGGTACTTCATAGCTTCAATGAGGTAATCTTTGCAAGCACTGCTGTGCTTCACCAGTGCTTCTTCCTCAACCCTCTGAAAGAAGAAATCAGACTCACCCTATGAGGGGATAGCTAATTCATGATAAAATGACAAAGAAACAAGTAAAGAAGAAGAAAAAAGAATAATTATCTTCTGGTTCAATCTAAAAGTTACAGAGGCAAGTTTATAAATACCACGAAAGAAAATACTTGACTATCTGGTCAAGTAAAATATATAAATAATAAAGAGAAAAATATATAAATAATAAAGAAGAACTGCAAAGAAAATCATATACTTCAACGTCAGTTATAGAATAATCTTTAGTAGTACTATGTTCATCTATCTGTTATCTTTAAGCCAAACTAAGAAATACTTTAAGCCAAACAGTAAGAAAAATTAGAAAATTGAGATAATGAGTCTTTCAAGCAGGGGAGGTAATATTATAAAGACAAACTTTTAAAACTTGAAAAAAAATATCCAGTAAAGGGATTCAAAATACTTTGTAACCATGTACCTATACCACAAATAATTCTTGTCCCTCCTATCCCTATCCTCAAGTGCAGGATGGGTCTCTTGTTTTTTTTTTTTTTTTCTGTTCATTTTCTTAAAGGCGGAGTACCAGTGACATACGACAAGTAAACAAGCTTCAAACAATTCTAAAATGTTCAGATCTAATGCCAATAAAGAACTGTTTCTTCATATTGATAAATGGCAGAAACCAACACAACACTGTAAAGCAATTATCCTCCAGTCAAAAACAAATAATTTTTAAAAAACAGTTTCACTGGATGGCTTCAATTATAAATTAAAATGTTGAAATGATCCTAGTATAAAGGAATGCTAATAATAAAACAGTAAATTTAAAATTGTTCAGAGACTACTAAAGATCCATTTATTGCCATTTGTTTCAAATAACCCGGTTTTCTTCAGCTTAGAATTCCATTCTATTCCATTCCATTCACTAATTAGAGGCTAACAGAAGGAAGGCAAAAGAGATGCAGAAATGACACAGAACTACAGAGTTCAAGAGGTAGCCGTTGCCGAGGACATCAGGTCTATTTACTGCCCTGTGCCTGGTTACCACTGTGTAACGAGAATCTACACACTGTGCCCCAGTGACATGGCGCTAGTGCATACTTGTATCTTCTGCAAATACTTTTACCTGAACTAGATATTCCCGAGGAAGCAAAGGTAACCGTACGTGTTCCATCAGCCGAGCCATAAATTCTTGCCTCACATCCTTGTCATGATTCACCCAAGCTATTACTGCTTCAAATACCTTGCAGAGAATATGAGGGAAAGAAAAGTAATGAGTTATGTACCAAGGCATCTGAATAAAATACAAGAAGATTACATTTTATATAACACTCATGCTAAGACATCCAAGTTTTATCCATGGTTGAAGTTTTTCAAATCATGACTATGCTGTTGCTGTTCAGTTACTCAGTTGTGTCCAACTCTTTGTGAACCCATGGACTGCAGCATGTCCTTTGCCATCTCCCCAAGTGTAAGCTGCAGGGGCCAGTCTAGAGGAAGAAGCTCAGTGTGGAACCTGTTAAACTTGCTCAAACTCATGTCCACTGAGTTGGTGATGCCATCCAACCATCTCATTCTCTGTCATCCCCTTCTTCTCCTGCCTTCAATCTTTCCCAGTATCAGGATCTTTTCCAGTGAACTGGCTCTTCACATCAGGTCGACGGCCAAAACACTGGTGCTTCAGCATCAGTCCTTCCAATGAATATTCAGGGTTGATTTCCTTTAGGATTGAATGGTTTGATCTCCTTGCTCTCCAAGAGACTCTCAAATCTTCAGCAACACCACAATTAGAAAGTATCACTTCCTTGGTGCTCAGCTTTCCTTATGGTCCAACTCTCACATCCATACAAGACTACTGGAAAAACCATAGCCTTGACTAGATGGACCTTTGTCAACAAAGTAATGTCTCTGCTTTTTAATACGCTGTCTAGGTTTATCATAGCTTTCCTTCCAAGGAGCAAGCATCTTTTAATTTCACGTTTGCAGTCACTGTCTGCAGTGATTTTGAAGCCCAAGAAAATAAAATGCTATTGTTTTCTCTTCTTCCCCATCTATTGCCCATGAAATGATGGGAATGGATGCCATGATTTTAGTTATATGAATGCTGAGTTTTAAGCCAGCTTTTTCACTCTAGCACCACTCTATCCACGCAGCCACTGACGGACATTCAAGTTGTTTCCACATCTTGGTTATAGTAAAAAATGCTACAGGCAAAGGGGAATGTAGATATTCCAAGACTGTTTCCATTTCCTTTGGATATACACTCAGAAGTGGGACAGCTGGATCATATGGTAGGTCTTTTAATTAAGTATGTACTTTAATAAGTATGTTTAGCACTTTTACATATTTAGAGAGTACTTTTCGCTGGGTATTTACTATGTATTTCACCAAGTACATTATCTAGTCTTCTTGAACTTCAGTGACAGAGGTGATAATTTGAAGATATATGATCTAATTCATTGTTGACAAACTTTCCAAACTGAACTTGGTTCTACTAGATTAAAATCTAAAGTCCTTTTTGAATAAAGCACCCAAAATAATAAAGCAAAGTGATACCTGGAATAACAATCATCTACTCTTAGCATTTTTGGCTTTTACTCTGGGTTTGCAAAATGCTGGACCACATACTTCTAAATAATCTGCAGGACCGATTAACTTTCTTTCATCATAATAGTTGAACACATTAAATGTGATATTTAAAATTTTTAAAATCTAAATAATAAGGACATTAAACATATACCTATGAGAAAGTTAATGAGCTATTAAGAAGATGGTCTCTAACCACATAATTTCCTTTCAGATTGATGAGAATATAACCCAATAATCTTTAAAGGGTTATAGAAAATGTTTGATGATATGTAAATGAATAACTGGGGAGCAAAAATCAGGTTATTGTACTTCAAGTACAGAGCAAGACACTAAAAATAATCTATACTATAATTAACATGCCTCTTCAATTCATTCAGTCCACAAGTACCTTTATATGCCAGATGCTAGAGATTAAGAGGGTCCTGCCAATTTTATCTGCTACTTCTTGGTTCTGCTCTCTCTTCTCCACCTCTCTTTCCACCACCCTACACCAACCAGATCTTACTGCACACTGGTAACTTCAGCATCCTCCCATCTGATCCTCACCCAACTTCTGATCTATTATGCATATCACTGTTCTAGAGCTAGTCTCTAAGAATGGTCCCTAGTAAAACCATTTCTCTAGTATCCACACCTTATATAGTAACCTCACACACAGGAATTGAAGTTGGCCCTGAGAAACCAACAGGGAAGGCTGTGGAGGCAGTATTGTGGAGTCATATTTGTTCTGGTGTCTTGACATGCTCCTGTGAGGGGAAGCCAGATGTCATGTAAGAAGTCTGATTATTGGTGGTGAGATGCCATGAGAGACCCAAGCCAGTTACAAAGAATAAGTGGGTGGGAGAATACCAGCCAACAATCAGCCCAAGAGCCAGAAAA
>SJYA01005332.1:0-25784 GCA_006410615.1 Neotragus moschatus
CTCCCCAACCTGGGGGCCTCCACCTTCTTTCCGACCTTCATCTTTCCCATTCTCCCAGAGTTTTGTCTCAGCTTCCTTCACGGATGCCTTCTTTCCTTCCGTTCTTTTTCTAAAGCAAGTCAACGTTAGCTTTTTCGAATTACTGCTTCTAATTAGGTATCTGTCTGTTTGGCTGTGCCCGTTCCTACTGGGATCATGAGGAAGCTCAGCTGTTGCACATGAGATCTAGTTCCCTGACTGGGGATTGAACCTGGGCCCCCTGCATCGGGAATGTGGAGTCTTAGCCACTGGACCCCAGGGGAGTAGCCTTTCTTAAATGTTGCTTTTCCTCATGTCCTGCTTTCTGGGACCAGTGATCCGCAGATCTGTGTTCTCAGCCTGGGTTGGAGGAGATACCGGGGATCACCCTTGACAACGTTTTGTCCATCAGCCTGCTCATCCAGCTGCCCTGCTCCCAAGAGCCCCCCCCAGGCCCTGCTCCCCATCTCCCCACTGTCCGGTCCCTCACTGACTGCCTTCGGTGGCCCCTAACGCCTACCCTTGGCCCTAAGTCCTCCAGTGAGGACTTTCTTCCTCAGCGGCAGGTCTGCCCTGTGCTTCTCTCCTGCTTATCACTGTGCCATTGACGGAGAGGGCTGGTCCACCCCCAGTCCAGGCCTGCTGAGCTTCCCAGACTCTTCTGCCGCCCTATTCCCAGTGTTGCCCTGTGGCTTGCCCCCGGTTGTCCTGGAACCACGCCAGACTCTTCTGTGCCTTCATCCTCTTCTCATCTCTGAAATGGCCTCCAGCCTTGCCTCTTTTTATCCAACCCAAACTGCCTTCAAAGCCTGCCTCCAGCCCACCTCTTCCAAGAAGCCTTCCCTGCCTGCTGCAGGTCTCACCCTGGGACGAGCAGGCAGTGTCTAGGCACGGAAGATGCTGTCCCCTAGTTCGTTAACTGTTGGAGGAAGGGGCCGCTGGTGGGTCTTGAAGGATCCAGGAGTGACTCTCCTTGAGCAAAAGGGTGTGAACTTGGGCAGAAGGGAGCGAGGGGCATGGCAGGAAGGAGAAGCAGGGCCAGGTGGGCGGGGGCACTGCCTGGAAGCAGGCTGCTGGGAGGGCGTGGGGCCTGCGCGTGGGTGGGGAATGCCTGTGCAAGGGGACTGGGGTGTGGGAGGGTGTGGGCAGGCGGGGCGTGAGGGGTGGGGTGGGTACGGGCACTGCGGGTGGGACTTGGAGGGCACGGCTCTGGAGTGACCGGCCACTGGACCGGCTGGAGCTTCTGGGAGAGCTGGGGCTGGCTTAGCCGCCCTCAATCTCCGCAGGAGTGGTGCAGAGCATCAAGGACCACACCACAAAGCCCACGGCCATGGCGCGCGGCCGCGTGGCCCACCTCATCGAGTGGAAGGGCTGGAGTGCCCAGCGGGCTGGCTGGGAGCTGCCCCCGGCCGCCGCCGACGAGCATTACCGCCGCCTTCCGGACGAGCTGCGAGAGGCCCGCTTTGCCGCAGGTCAGCAGAGGCGGGGGCTGGGGGTCGGACTGGCTGGGCCTGGTCCTGAGAGGCCCTGGGGCGCCCTGCGTGTTGTCTGCATGCTCTGTTGCTCAGTCGTGTCCAGCTCTCTGTGACCCAGTCGACTGCAGCCCGCCAGGCTCCTCTCTCCGTGGGATTTTCTAGGCAAGAGCACTGAGTGGGTTGCCATTTCCTTCTCCAGGGGATCTTTCCGACCCAGGGTTTGAACCTGTGTTTCGTGTGTGTCCTGCATTGGCAGGCGCGGTCTTTACCGCTGGTCTGGGCAGGGAACTACAGTGCTGGGTGCGGGGGCACTGATGGGAACTCCGATCCCCCGGGCCACAGATGGGCAGCCTCGAGAGCCAGCACGTGGTGCCTGCCCACCAGCACCCTCTGCGCCCCCGCTGAACCGGGTCCATCCCCGCAGGGGTTGCCGAGCAGTTTGCCATCACGGAGGCCACACTGAGCGCCTGGTCCTCGTTGGACGATGGAGAGCTGGGCCCGGAGAGCAGCCCCGCGGACGTCCTGCAGCTCCAGGGTGCGGCCTGGGGGCTGGGCTGGGATGCCGCGGGGCTGGCGTGTGGGCTTGCTCTGCTACCTGTGCCCTGGGACCTCAGAGAAGCCCCCCGACCCTCAGCCTTAGGTCTTCTTCATCTGAAAGAGGGGGCTGGCGATCCTTGCCCTGCCCATCGCCCAGGAGCGCCGTGAGCGTAAAGGGGAGAATGAGAGAGAGGCAGGTGCTAGGCCAGATGAGGGGCAGAGAGGCGTCGGCAAGCAGGTGGCAGGCAGTGTGCCCCGCGCTTCACACGCACCATTCCAGTTTGTCCTGTGATGCTCTGAGAGGCAGAGCGGCTATTATCTCCATTTCACAAATAAGGGAAACTGAGGCATCAGGACCTGAGCCTCAGCCTCAGGCGCCAGCAGTCAGCTTTGTAGACACCCTGGTTACCCCTGAGGGCTTCAGGGAGCCTGGATCCTGGGTGGAGCTCGCAGACCCACTGTGTGCTCCTCCTCCTGACATGAGCGAGGGGAGGGGCAGAGGCCTGGGGAGAGCACTGGTCAGCCCAGTTCTCAGAGCACAGAAGGATTTGAGGCCAGCAGGCTGGCTCCAGAGTCTGTTGTCAGCCATTCTGCTCACTGTCACCACCATGCCATCACCCAGGGAGAAACGGGCTCAGAGGTTCCGTGACATGACCGAGGCCACACAGCTTGGTGCTGATAAAGCAGGGTTCCGAGGAGGCCCTCCGCCACTGGCCCCGCCTCCTACCCCGGGGAGGGCGAGGGGCAGGGCTTCCCTGCTCCATCCTCACGCCCACCTCGCGCTGCTTTTGCAGGCCTGGGCAGCGTCTGCCTCCAGGACAGCCTTCTGAGTGTCCGCTCGCAGGACGACTGTCTTCTGGCCTTCTCCTCTCCCGACGGCTGGCCCTCCCCCGACGAGCCCCCTGGCCCTGGAGAGCAGCTCTGGCCGCGGCTCCGGGGGGCCCTGGGGCCCGAGGTGGGGGCCAGACCTCAGGGCCCCCTCCCCTCCGGGGATGCCGGCCTGCCTTCCGAGGAGGAGGATGAGGTGTTCTACAACTGAAACAGGCCGGGCCACTCCTGCTGCAGCCCGGCAGACAGCCAAGAGCCATCAGGACCCCAGGCGCTGGGTGGGCGTTTTGTGACCCCCTTGGAGCAGGCACGGGGTGGGGCGGCGCTCCTGTGGACACTCCGTGCCTCCTGGACCTCCCCCATCTCCCCCATGGGAGCTGTGATCCCTTTCCCTCTCTCTACCTGGCTCAGGAGGACACCTTCCCTGCAGGGTGTCTGCCATGGGCAGGCTTGAGGACTCTCAGCAGACACCCGGGCAGACTGCCCAGAGGAGCTGACAGCCACGCAAGGGCGTGGGGACTCCGCTTAGCCCCACGCTCNATGATAAACACACACCCACAGATGCTAAGGACTGACTATCAATACCAGCCAAGACTAACAAAGCCTTAAAGTCAGGTACACTGGTAACAGTCTTGTAAAAGGATAGTGCGTAGTCTGAAAAATTAATTCAGATACATACAGAAATAATTAATAATGAGAATTTGGGGAAAGGTAATGAGGCCAGAATATATTTGTTATATGCTGCATGGTAATTATGACTTTCCTTCATTTTAAAGATGAGGACAATGGGGTTCAGAGAGGACAAAGGACCCGGTTAGCAAAGTAGAGTAGGAAATAGAAGCAGGATTGCAACACTGAATAGCTGGGGCATCTTTATTTCCAATAAAACATCCTTCACCTCCCTTCCTTCCACTACACTGTCTCCAGCACCATTATCAAGGAACCCAGGCATATGTCATAGCAAGGCTATAAATATTCCGGACATGGTGTTCTTCCCTCTGTGATGGGATCCAGTTCTCTCAGCCTAGCCTGTTTCTGTAATGGGAAAGCACAGCCAGCACCATATTAATGGTCTGAGAAATGACTGAAAAGGTCATAGGGACGTTTCTGGAATTCACACGCAAGTGAAGCATGCCTCACCCACGCATTCCCTTCTGGGATGAGAAATAAACTAATTTTTTAACCCTCAACGCGATATATGTTTTAACCTTCCTGTGACAAAACATTTTCATATCACTTCTCTGAGGTTATAGAAAGACATCCGTTATCTGCCTCTCATCATTGTCCTGTACTTTATTAAGGCAAAATGAAAACCATTTAACTACTTTTATATTAGCCAGTGATTCCAGTAATAAAAAGGTAGGCATAAACAGAAGCCCACAAAAAATTTCTGCTGCTTGTTAGCAATCATCAAACTGATAATATCATTAATGGCTTATCGAGTTAATTGCAACAGCCTTTCACAGTTCCCTTTGATAAGCTCTTTATCCCAGGGAGAACAGCTGTCCAATGTAACTTATCCCAAACATCAAATGTGGCACACACAGTGTTTAAATAACTCTACTCTGCACTTTTTCAGGAGGTTCTCGCCTCACTTTCTTGTCTTCACAAAACCAAGTCCAGGCAACAGCCTTCTCTGCTCAACACTGAGCTTCACACAGACCTGGTGAGGAGGGAGGAAAGCTTATTAAACGTTTCTTCCGTAGATTTCTTTGTGAAAATGTATCATTTTTAGAACAGAGGANCCTCACTTTCTTGTCTTCACAAAACCAAGTCCAGGCAACAGCCTTCTCTGCTCAACACTGAGCTTCACACAGACCTGGTGAGGAGGGAGGAAAGCTTATTAAACGTTTCTTCCGTAGATTTCTTTGTGAAAATGTATCATTTTTAGAACAGAGGACATTATTTTTAATCTTTTAAAAATAAATATGAATTTTACTCAATTTTCTCTCACTAAAAAAATAAGCTTCAAAAGTTTCTCAAAAGTTTATCTTAAAATTTGATATAGATAAAAATAAGTAAAAAAGAAATAGTTCCCTGCGTCCTAGTAAGAATGATATGTTCCATAGAAATATGGGGGGAAAGCAATTTCTATAAATTACTGCTTTGACCCACCAGTCACATTTCGATTTTTAAAATGTGCCCGCAAGGATGCAGCATACATACAAATACTAGGTAAGTATTTCCCAGTGACTG
Source organism: Neotragus moschatus (assembly GCA_006410615.1). NCBI lineage: Eukaryota > Metazoa > Chordata > Mammalia > Artiodactyla > Bovidae > Neotragus > Neotragus moschatus. Next base: position 5,055 of record SJYA01005332.1, read on the forward strand.
TCAAGCAGTAAATATTTGCCTGAATTACATAAATGAAACATTAGTTTTGTCTTGTTTTTTAAACTCTACAGGCTTGTTTTTTAATCTGCAAATGTTACATTAATATTTTCACCTAATGTTACATAGTCTCTGCGCCTGCCACAAGGTGCAAACATTAGAAACTTTACTAGTGTTTTGAGAAGGGGGTTCTCTCACTCTGTTAATTCCTCTGGTGAGTCTCCTTCACTTTTAAAGACTGCACTAGGTGTCCTCTGTGCCTCTAGAATGTTTCATATTTATTGCTATTGAGGCACCCATGAGATTATTCTAACCATTTTGTGCCTGGCCTATGTGTGTGGAAGAGAGAGAGAGAAAGAAGTTTGGTAAGCTGTGTTCAGATCCCAGTAAAATTCTACAGAATAATTTTATAGTTTTTAACTGACGCTAAATGATTTTAATGGAATAACTTTGCTATTTAGCAGACACATATTAGATGAAATTTACTGTTTAGTCACTAAGTGGTTTCTGACCCTTCTGGGACACCATGGACTGTAGCCCCCCAGCGTCCTCTGTCCATGGGATTCTCCAGGCAAGAACACTGGAGTGGTTTACCGTTTCCTTCTCCAGGGGGTCTTGCCAACCCAGGGATCAGATCCACCTCTCCAGCACTGGCTGGTGTATTCTTTACCACTGAGCCACCAGGGAAGCCCACTAGATGGAACTGTCCTCAGATAAATATAGAATATATAACTATAGTACTATTACATTTAATTATTTCCCCCCAAGCAGAAGTCATGTGTGCATGCTAAGTTGCTTCAGTTGTGTCCAACTCTTTGTTACAATATGGACTACAGCCCACCAAGCTCCTCTGTCCATGGGATTCGCCAGGCAATACTGGAGTGGGTTGCTGTACCCTCTCCAGGGCATCTTCCTGACCCTCTACTGGAAAGAAATACCAGTGCTCCAAGGAAATACTGATTGTGCCAGCTCCTTCACTCAAAAAGTATACTGGCAGTTTTATGTAATCAAGGGGTGGGTCCAAGTATTTTTCTTTTCTTTCTCCCTCTNATACAAATACTAGGTAAGTATTTCCCAGTGACTGTCAAGCAGTAAATATTTGCCTGAATTACATAAATGAAACATTAGTTTTGTCTTGTTTTTTAAACTCTACAGGCTTGTTTTTTAATCTGCAAATGTTACATTAATATTTTCACCTAATGTTACATAGTCTCTGCGCCTGCCACAAGGTGCAAACATTAGAAACTTTACTAGTGTTTTGAGAAGGGGGTTCTCTCACTCTGTTAATTCCTCTGGTGAGTCTCCTTCACTTTTAAAGACTGCACTAGGTGTCCTCTGTGCCTCTAGAATGTTTCATATTTATTGCTATTGAGGCACCCATGAGATTATTCTAACCATTTTGTGCCTGGCCTATGTGTGTGGAAGAGAGAGAGAGAAAGAAGTTTGGTAAGCTGTGTTCAGATCCCAGTAAAATTCTACAGAATAATTTTATAGTTTTTAACTGACGCTAAATGATTTTAATGGAATAACTTTGCTATTTAGCAGACACATATTAGATGAAATTTACTGTTTAGTCACTAAGTGGTTTCTGACCCTTCTGGGACACCATGGACTGTAGCCCCCCAGCGTCCTCTGTCCATGGGATTCTCCAGGCAAGAACACTGGAGTGGTTTACCGTTTCCTTCTCCAGGGGGTCTTGCCAACCCAGGGATCAGACCCACCTCTCCAGCACTGGCTGGTGTATTCTTTACCACTGAGCCACCAGGGAAGCCCACTAGATGGAACTGTCCTCAGATAAATATAGAATATATAACTATAGTACTATTACATTTAATTATTTCCCCCCAAGGAGAAGTCATGTGTGCATGCTAAGTTGCTTCAGTTGTGTCCAACTCTTTGTTACAATATGGACTGCAGCCCACCAAGCTCCTCTGTCCATGGGATTCGCCAGGCAATACTGGAGTGGGTTGCTGTACCCTCTCCAGGGCATCTTCCTGACCCTCTACTGGAAAGAAATACCAGTGCTCCAAGGAAATACTGATTGTGCCAGCTCCTTCACTCAAAAAGTATACTGGCAGTTTTATGTAATCAAGGGGTGGGTCCAAGTATTTTTCTTTTCTTTCTCCCTCTATCTAGTTTTTTAGCTCTTCCCTGGTGGCTCAGAGGCTAAAGCGTCTGCCTGGAATGTGGGAGACCCGGGTTCGATCCCTGGGCTGGGAAGATCCCCTGGAGAAGGAAATGGCAACCCACTCCAGTACTCTTGCCTGGAGAATCCCATGGAGGGAGGAGCCTGCTGGCTACAGTCCATGGGTCGCAAAGAGTCGGACACGATTGAGCGACTTCATTTTCACTTTCACTTAGCTGTATGGCATTCTAATACAACATAGCACCAAGGTGTGACGGTTCTTATATATTTTTCTTAGCTTTGTGATTAAGAGTTTTTAATGCTTTGCAACAAAAGCAATCCTATCATTCACCTAACAATGTTGGGTTAATTCAAAAGCTGGAAAATAGGAAGCACGCCTAATCTCAAAATGTGTGTTTCTCATACAACCTAGAGACTTCTTTAATTTCACGAGCTTCTATAAAATCTGTAGAAATCTTATTAATTACTCTCTTTGCTTTCATAATTGCTTTTAAAAATTAAATCTGTCACTTCAAAGAGTAAAAAATGGCAAAAAGCTACCTGTACCTAAATTTCTTAAATCTCATGTTTGTCCTTCTAAATGTTCTGACCTTTATGTCAAATGCATTATTACCTTGGTAGGGTATATTAACTATCAGCTTAACCATTATCCCACTATGTATGAAAATAATTCTTCCAAGTGAAACTTTAATGCTGTTTTTATGACAGAGATGTATAAGAGTACAGTACATGTATAAGATTCTATAAAATATAGAAGTTAAACAAAAAACTTCTGAAGAATAAGACAGCATACATTATTTAAATATTTGGTAACACTATGAGTATCTGCTCTTAATTCTAAATTTTGGATTTATTCATTTCCTTTAAAAAAAATGTTAGAATTCCAAGGATGTTTTGGTAAAACCTCACTGCTACTTGTTTTATAAATGTGGAACTAAAAGACTTTAAATAGCTATTTCAAGTAGATTTAATCTGCAACCTAAGTTCATACGGGAAGATAATTTTCTTACTATGTAAATATGACAGCCAGGCTCCAGCACAGTACCAACATCAGGCTCTCTTCACAAAGCCCTCCCAGCATCCTTCCAGGGAATATATCATACAGCAAGGTTTCGACTTCTGTACATACCCATAAAAAATCTTCAGTTAACGCTAACCTACATTAGGGCATTGTTTTTATAAAGCTAACACGTTATCTTTCCCCTGGGAATAAATACTGATATTTAGTCAATGACATTATAGAATGATGATTCTAGATTTGAAAGAGGAGTATGGGTTTTAGGAATTCTGTATATCTTTATGACACTGTTCTATGCATTTTTAACACCTCTCACTTTTCTTAATGCTGCTATTTCATATTTTGTTTCGGGTGGTATGGATTAATAATTTTTTTATTCTATAATCTCTTTTCATTCCAGAGCCAGTAGGAGAAACATAGTATTAGCCTACCATCTGTTACCATGAAGACTGTCTTGCATTTGCTGTTTGTACTTTCAGGGGCCTCAGCGTCTTCCCTGTCTAGTTATTTCTGTCTTTCACGGATAACAACATCAGCTCAGGCCAGCGTGCCCCACTGTCCAGTGAGACCACACACAGCCTTTCCAGAAGCTCGAAGAAGGTCCTTCTAATTTCAGTCGTTTGGGGTTCCTTCCATTTTTGTTTGTCTCAGGTAACCCTCCCGTCTCTGAAAACTATAACCTTTCACAGGCAGGCACAGCAATTCCTCCGCTCCACCTTTCTTGCCTTTACTGACTTTGCCATAGGTGACTTCACGTCTTACTCTGTCTCGCAGGTCTGGTCTAGTGGAGACATGCTGCTGTCCTAACAAGAGCACACTGCACCGTAGGTTCTACCACATACGTGTGCTCAAGCACGATAACCTCGACCACCTGTCCAGGCAGCCTGGGCAAACTGTCGATGCCAGGAAAGCACATAATTCAGCAAATCCGGCCTTTGCAGTCATGTCACAGGGAAGAGACAGTCACTATCATTAAGTCTGTAGTTTAGTCAAACACGTAATGCTACACTGACGTCACACTCTAAGCTTCCGGCAATACTTTGGTATATATTTTAGACCAGTCCCTCTCTGACACAACAGAAGAATTCTGTGGAAAACCTGCTCTGTAGTTCTATTACCGGTAAAGATATTTTTTACTGAAGAATACGCTTTTGAAGGAGGTTACACAAAGCAACATGATGCTGGGCTTCAAGGGTCAGGCTCATACCTGACCTGGACTTACTGCTGAGCTGTCTCTGACTCTGCATTTGATCCAGAATCTTAAACACATTAAGAGTAAAAGCTCCACAGAAGTGACTGAGGCTCTGATTGTACATTTCACATCATTCTTCTTTCACTCAAGCTGATTCCAGCCTCAAGGAGGTTGTTCTAGAAGGATCATTAGCTACTACTTAAGGTAAACTAGACAACCTGCTGATGTTTGGTGGGACCAGCAGATTCTTAGAAGAAAAATACTCCAGGACTTATATTAAATCTATAAATATGAATCCATCAACAAGACAATAAAGACAATAACTTTAAGGCACACTCTTTTTTCATTCCTACACGATACTATCAACTTCCATCCCATGAAACTGGAAATGTCATAATGTAGAATCTAGACAATATTTCTGTAATTCTAAGACTAGCAAGAGGCACTCAAGATGGCACTGTGGCAAAAATAAGGAACAGAGCTATTATCTAATAAATTCACCTCGCTACTTAAATTGTTTTGTACCTGCATAAAAGTCTTTTTTTTTTTCCTGAACAGTTAATAATCGGCTTTACCACTTGTTAGAAAAATATCCTTTAATAATACTTTTAAAGGCATCCTATTAGAAAAGTTTAATACACTGCTACCTCAGATTTTAAAATATAAGTTTCTCACTAAACCATATATATTTTTCAGATATGAGTATACAGTGATTTTGATACTATTACATATCTAGAGATATAAAACAAAGTTTACTTGGAATTTTTTAAATTTTTTGTGTTTATTAATATAATATTGAAAGGTATTTTTATGTTTGTGTCTGTGCTCAGTTGCTCAGGCCTGCAGTCAACATCTGCACTGATTTTGGAGCCCAAGAAAATAAAGTCTCTCATTGTTTCCATTGTTTCCCCATCTATTTGTGATGAAGTGTTTGGACCAGATGCCATGATCTTCATTTTTTGAATGTTGAGTTTTAAGCCAGCTTTTTCACTCTCCTCTTTCACTTTCATCAAAAGGCTCTTTAGTTCTTCGTTGCTTTCTGCCATAAGGGTGGTGTGATTTGCATATCTGAGGTTATTGATATTTCTCCCAGCAATCTTGGTTCCAGCTTGTGCTTCATTCATCCTGGAATTTTGCATGATGTACTCTGCATATAAGTTAAATATGGAGGATGACAATACACAGCCTTGACGTACTCCTTTCCTAGTTTGGAACCAGTATGTTGTTCCATGTCCAGTTCCAACTGTTACTTCTTGACCTGCATACAGATTTCTCAGGAGGCAAGCAAGGTGGTCTGGTATTCCCATCTCTTGAAGAATTTCCCACAGCTTGTTGTGATCTACACAGTCAAAGGCTTTGACGTAATCAATAAAGCAGAAATAGATGGTTTTCTGGAACTCTCTTGCTTTTTCTCTGATCCAAAGCAACTTTAAAAAAGTGTTTTATCATTTTATTGAAATGTTGTTAATTTACAATATTCGAGGTCACTCATGTGGAGAAGGAAATAGCAGCCCACTTCAGTATTCTTGCTTGGAAAACCCCATGGGTAGAGAAGCCTGGCACGCTGCAGTCCATGGTGTCGCAAGGGTTGGACATGACTTAGCGACTGAACCACCACCATGAGCTGTACAACAAAGTGATTCAGTTATATAAATATATATATTTATATACTTCAGATTTTTGCATCATAGATTATTAAAGATACTGAATATAGTTCTCTGTGCTCTATAGTAGGCCCTTGTTATTTGTCTGTTTTATGTATAATAGTCTGTATATCAGAGAAGGCATTGGCACCCCACTCCAGTACTCTTGCCTGGAAAATCTCATGGATGGAGGAGCCTGGTGGGCTGCAGTCCATGAGGTCGCTAAGAGTCAGACACGATTGAGCGACTTCACTTTCCCTTTTCACTTTCATGCATTGGAGAAGGAAATGGCAACCTACTCCAGTGTTCTTGCCTGGAGCATCCCATGGACAGGGCAGCCTGGTGGGCTGCCGTCTATGGGGTCGCACAGAGTCGGACACGACTGAAGCGACTTAGCAGCAGCAGCAGTCTTTATATGTTAATCCAAAATTTATCCCTTCCTATCTTTCCCCTTGATATCCCTAAATGTGTTTTCTATGTTTGTGAGTCTCTTTTGTCAACAAGTTCATTTGTAACATTTTTTATATCCTATATATGTGTGACATTATGTTTGTCTTTCTCTAATGTCACTTAGTGTGATCATCTCTGTGTGCATCCATGGTGCCACAGACAGCATTGATTCATTCTTTTTTACGGCCATGTGTATGCTCCCATATCTTTATCTGTTCATCTGTCGATGAACTTTTAGGTTGCTTTCATGTCTTGTCTATTGCAAACAGTGTTGCTATGAACACTGAAGTCCATGTACATTTTTGATTTGGAGCTTTCCCTGGATATATTGTAGTGACTTGAAATGATGCTTTAATGTCCTTTTATTCCATTTTATTTAAAAAATGCTTAAGCATTTGTGGAACAATTCCTCGAAGGATGACGATGAGAATATGCTTGCTCATGAATCTATTTTTGTTTCTCATTGTAGAACCACAAAACATTATGTGGTTTTATGAGTAGGTGCAAATCCAAAATATTACTGTTACTTCCAAGTAAGATAGAGACTTCTTTCCCCTTAGAAAAGTCCTGGGCAAAAATAAATACATGAGCTTAGATACAGAAATATGTGTCCCTCTAAATTATCCTTATCATGGAATAACCACCAGCTGAAACATTTTTAAGGTTAACTGTGTATTCAGTGGAATTTTAACAATTTGTTTAGTCACTAGCCCAAGATAGTCTATATACTGCAATGAGTATACCGTTTGACTTTCTCTTTTTCTTTTCAGAGGTATCATTTGGGAAACTCAAAATAAGTCATCATAGTGCCATTGTAGATAAAGTGCTTCTCAGTGGAAATGATGCATTTGTGATATATCCCAAAACCTTATCTCATGAAGCCTCAGTGAAACATATTCATTTTGCTTTTGCAAGAGAAATACATTTCACTTTCATAATATTAAATTACTGAGCAGACTCCAATTCAGTTTAAACTATATATGCAAGAAATAAAGCCAATCACTTGAAGAACACGAAAGTAGTCTTATAGTGTTACTATGGTCATAATAAATACACTTAAATGATTTATATGTTTAAAGTTTAATAGAAAACATTTGCATCACATTTTTCTGGGTAACTAACTGGACAACATATATTATACACAGTCCTGTGACATTTGAACAGAAGTCAGTGGTTAGTCTATTTATTTGATCTAATGTTTGTTTGCGATGGAAAGATAACAAAGAAGTATCTGAATTTGGTGCTGAACCTTCATTTAATCAATGTGTTTCCTCAATCTGGGCTTCCCTGGTGGCTCAGGTGGTGAAGAATCCTCCTGCAATTCAGGAGACCTGGGTTTGATCCTTGGGTTGGGAAGATTCCTTGTAGAAGGAAATGGCAACTCACTCCAGGATTCTTGCCTGGAGAATCCCGTGGACAGAGGAACCTGATGGGCTACAGGCTATGGAGTCGCAAAGAGTTGGACACGATAGAACAAGTAACACTTTCACTTTCTCTCTCAGCCCACTATTTAATTCCATCACTGTATCAACTGTCCTGCCAGGAAGCATCCAGAAGTAATTTCTGTTATGTTATTCTTCTTTGCTCAAACTCATGTCCATCGAGGTGACAGTGTCATCCAACCATCTCATCCTCTGTCACCCTGTTCTCCTCTTGCCCTCAATACTGTTGAATAATTCAGGGAATAATCTTCACTTAGTAATTGTTCAAAAAGTCAAGGGAAAGCAGCAAAGTTGAAAGATTAAAGGACAGGTCAAGGATCTAAACAATGTCTGAGGCCAAAGTTAACATCAGTAATTCTAAAACATTTGTTCCAACAAACTCTCTTTTTGCCTAAGCCAGTTTGAGTTGGATTTCTACTTCTTGCAATTTAAAGAGCTCTGGCTAGTACACCGTCTGTGTGCATATGGCTGTACTGGGTATTTTGAGGGCGATGAAAGTGAATAAGCAAAAGACAAGTAAACATGCATGGTCCTTGCTTCTGGGAATTTAACTTTTGATTAAAGAGACAAGCTATACCACAGTGAAAAATCGAAAGATTTCAATCCATGGTATCTTCCTACTGCTGTTAAGGAGGTCGAGAAAAGCTCCTGACTTTCTCCTACTATGTGGATCTTATCACTGACCCTCCATGCTGGTGAAGTCTGCCCCTTAACATTTCTTAAGGCAAAGAATAAACTCTGTAGTTGACAAGTAAAATTTTTCTCAATTTTGAGGAAAATAAAACAGAAAGTGATTCAGTGTGAATCATATTATTTTAAAAGTTATATTCAATGCTTAACTGCATCAATACATCACTACAATCAAGACCCCAGAATGTTGTGTAATAAAAATTTGAAAAGCACATAGATGGTTTCCAGACACAAGAGATGCAGGTTCAATCCCTGGGTCAGGAAGATTCCCTAGAGAAGGAAATACTTCTGTATTCTTGCCTGGAAAACTCCATGGGCAGAGGAGCCAGGTGGGCTACAGGCCATGGGGTCATAGAGTCAGACATGACTGAGCACACCCAGTTTCCTAACATCTGATTCATGGAGGCTTTTTTTCTTTATGTGACTAAGGCTTCATAACATTGATTTCATTTTTTCAAAATTTATTATCAGATGGTAAGTAGCTATAGTAATCAAAGAGAATACCTACATATATATATCTTCTGTTACTGAAAGTAAGACAGCATCAAACAGATCTTTACACTTCATGAGGATGTTTTTTTCCCTTGGTGTTGGGAAAAACCAATATTCAGACCTGCTTTCTTCATTCATTAAATGAACCTAGACTCTGACTATACTAAATAATGAGGTAAATGCCTTTCTCCTGCCTGCTCCAAGTGGTCCTTACTTATTCTTCAGATGTTCTGTTTAGCTGGGATATTCCTCATGACACTCTTAAAAAAAAAAAAAAAAAAAAGGAACTAATTCATTGCACAGACTAAAAATAAATGAAAGAGACAATATAATTTTCTGTTTAGGCAAACTCCATTTCTTCACATGGCAATATAAACATGATTACCAGGAGGCAGCATGAAAAATGTGACAGTCAAAATTATCGAAGAGAACTTCTGTGGAGAAGAGGGTATAAAAACAGCATTTTCCCTCTCCAACAAACATTCTAAAGCAACCCAGGAGGAAGGAGAAAGTAAAACACAAATGATTTTGTTCTCATTTTGCTTGTGAAACTCAGGGACGGCTGCATCTCCAGCCTCCAAAATGAACGTAAAGACCACGAAGCAGCAGGCATCAGGAAGGAGCTGTGCAGGGGGAGCTACAGGTATTCGGAGAGTAAGGGAGACACTGCAGTCAAAGCTAGGAACGAGGCTAAGACCAGAGGTGGCCTCCCTGTGCCTGGTTGGGTTTGGACAAGCAGAGAAGACAAGGTCTCCCACATAGGAGGCGAATTCTTTATCTTCTGAGGCACCAGGGAAGCACAACAGAGAAGACAGGCAAAAATTAATACACACACCAAGAGGTGATAATTGAAAGGAGCAAAACATGTTTACAGTTTTTAAGAAGAAAAGAAATGAAAGAAGCTNGAGAAGACAAGGTCTCCCACATAGGAGGCGAATTCTTTATCTTCTGAGCCACCAGGGAAGCACAACAGAGAAGACAGGCAAAAATTAATACACACACCAAGAGGTGATAATTGAAAGGAGCAAAACATGTTTACAGTTTTTAAGAAGAAAAGAAATGAAAGAAGCTTCAACCTGCGTGTTGAAGAGACACCTTGCAAACAAAGGAAAATGACGTAGACTCCTCAACAAAAATACTGTCCTAATAAAGTGACTGGCTTCAGAGCGAAAGGAGTATCTCCGGCAGGCAGGCAGAATGATCGAGTCACTTACAGGGGGAAATATGGCAGACTGAGCTCTTGCTTCTCCACATCAACAGGCAGCATCAAAAATCTCCTGGAGGCAAAGGTCATCCAAGGACTTTTTATCGGAACTGGCCTTCAGTACAAGGGTAACGCACTGTGTTATATATATTGTTGTTGTTGTTCTTTACTAAATTGTTTACTAAATTGTGTCTGATTCTTTGCGACCCAGTGGACTGCATCATACCAGGCTTCCCAGTCCTTCACCATTTCCCAGAGTTTGCTCAAAATCGTGTCCATTGTGTTGGTGATGCCATCCAAATATCTCATTCTCTGTCACCCCCTTCTCCTCCTGCCCTCAGTCTTTCCCAGTATCAGGGTCTTTTCCAGTAAGTCAGCTCTTCATATCAAGCAGCCAAAGTACTGGATCTTCAGCTTCAGCAACAATCCTACCTATGAATATTCAGGGTGATTTCCTCTAGGATTGACTGGTTTGTGATTCTCAAGAGTCTTCTCTAGCACCACAGTTTGAAAGCGTTGATTATTCAGCACTCAGCCTTCTTTATGGTCCAACTCTCACATCTGTACATGATTCCTGGAATACCATACCTTGGACTAAACGGACCTTTGTCAGCAAAGTAATGTCTCTGCTTTTTAATATGCTGTCTAGGTTTGTCATAGCTTTATATATGGACCCTGTGAAATTCCCCTGAAGAAAATGGTAGAGAAAAATCTTCTACCTAAGACATTATGGGGGAAACAATGGCAATTGTTACTAGGGGTAAGAAATGAAGGTTATTTAATGACAGAACTAATAGTAAGATGATCACAGGTATGAGAGAAACAGGAAGCGTTTATCATGTTTTGTCCAACAACGTAAAATGGTATTATTCTTTCTTTAAAATAGTAGGTGGAACAGGTGGACAGTAAAGGAAGCACATTTCGAAATAAAAGGAAAAACCTCCTTTCCCAGGTTCTTATGAAAGAAATCACATATGAGGTCATAACTTTTTAAAAAATCAACTAATTTCAAAAATGGAAGTACTATTACAAAATTCTCAGGTCACAATGCAATGCACCCAGAAATTAACATGCAAAAATACCCTCCAGGCTGCTACTTTCAAATTATTCTTTTAACTAAATCTTGCATCTAATAGAAGATCCAGAGTGAAGTCACAGAACGTACTAAAAGTGTTGATAAGGAAACACTACATATCACAACTCATGACGTGCGGGTAAAGCAATACTCAGGCCGGTGGGGTCGGGGGGAGGCTTCACAGTGAAAAGTTAAAGTGTTAGTCATTCAGTCATTTCCAGCTCTTTGCAAACCCACAGATTGTAGCCTTGGTCCATGGGATACTGCAGGCAAGAACAGTGGAGTGAGTTGCCATTCCCTTCTCCACGGGATCTTCCTGACCCAGGGATTGGACCTGGGTCTCCCGCTTTGCAGGCATATTCTTTACCATCTGAAGCCTCAAAGCTTCAAAAAAGAAAGTATTAATAAAAAATAAGAAATAAAAATCATGTATTCATACCAAGGTGCTCTAAAAGAACACAAACTATGATTAAATATATGCAATGATACAACACTTTATAAAAAAAAAGTGGAAGAAAGGAATCCTACAAGAGAATCAGAATTCACTGAGTTAGAAATAAATAAAAATAGCAGAAACAGCACATAAATTAAAAAGATCTCTAGCAGGGAATAATCTATCCTAAATAGAAAAGAAAGAAAATGCAAATATATAAAATTGAAATAAGGTCCAGCAATAGATACAAAGAAGACAGAAGCAACAAACAACTATTACATGTGACTCTTTTCATGTAAAATGAATACTCTCAGCCAAGCGGATGATCTATTTTAGAGAATAAAATACATCAAAACTGAATCAAGACACAAAATCTAAGTAGACCAANAGAAAATGCAAATATATAAAATTGAAATAAGGTCCAGCAATAGATACAAAGAAGACAGAAGCAACAAACAACTATTACATGTGACTCTTTTCATGTAAAATGAATACTCTCAGCCAAGCGGATGATCTATTTTAGAGAATAAAATACATCAAAACTGAATCAAGACACAAAATCTAAGTAGACCAACTTCCAAAGAAGCAAGTAGTCATTTTTGGTTCGATATTTCTGTAACTTTAAGACAACTTTAAAGATTATTACAGGCTTCCCTAGTGCTTTAGCTGGCAAAGAATCCGTCTGCAATGTAGAAGACCTGGGTTCAATCCCTGGGTTGCGAAGATCCCCTGGAGAAGGGAAAGTCTACCCACTCTAGTATTCTGGCCTGGGGAATTCCAGAAACTGTATAGTCCATAAGGTCACAAAGAGTCGGACATGACTGAGCAATGTTCACTTTCAAAGATCATTACAGAGTATTTCAAACAGTACATATTCCAGTGGGTACACAAAATGCAAGATAGACCCACCTGAACACAAGCCCACTCATTCTCCTCCCCTCATCCACTCTCTTGGTAAAACAAAGGCAGACCTCTCACTTTTGAGAAGCATTGCTATAGATCACCTGCTCAGGGTGTAAGACTCTCTAAGGCGACCAAAGGGAAAAAAAAGAAAGAAAAACAGACAAAACGGGATATCTACTCAGCTTCCTTGAATCAAACCACGATAAATCAAGAGCAGAGTTTAGCATCTTACCCTGTTGTGTGTATAATTCTCTCACAAGGTGTTAGATAAGGAGTATTCTGGCCAGAGTTGGGTGTTCTGAATTCAAACACCCATGCTGATCTCATCCAGTCTCAGGGATTTAAACATCATCTGTACTGAAACTCCCAGATGCATATCGTTTTTCCCCATGAGCCTCTATTCTCCATGGAGCAGTCAGATTTCTCCTTCTCGACACTGAGTGAGGTCATGTCGGTAGACGTAAAACCATGTTAGCTCCTCAGTAGGCCCCACGCCGCCCATGCTCTCCTTTCCCAGAGCTCCTCTGCGTTCTCCTTGCTCACGGTGCACGAACCCCCTTTGCTGCGCTGTTCCTTTCACCTGACACTGTCCTCCCTTGCCATCATGGGCCTCGTCTCCTCACCTCTCTCAGATGCCCACTCAGATGCCTTATTTACAACTGAACCCTCTAATTCCTGGCCCCCAGCACATTTAAATCTATAGTCTGTGTTACCATCTGAAACATTGATTATATTTTACAGAATGACTTTGTTTATTTTTAACCTTCCTCCTTTAAAGGCATGCTCCAAGGGACCAAGGATAATAGTTTGCCATTGGTTTATAGCTGAATTTGTTCTTGGTTAGTTAGTCGCTAAGTCGTCTCCGATTCTTGGTGACCTCATGGACTGTAGCCCACTGGCTCATCTGTCCGTGGGATTTCCCAGGCAAGATTACTGGAGTGGGTTGCCATTTCCTTCTCCATTACAGCTGAATAGCTCAGTGCCTAAAACAGTGCCTGACACAAAACGGGTGCTCAGTAACATCTATTGCACGAATAGGGAATTGTTATCTGTATCTGTTGATCACTGTATTTGTCTGTTGTTACTGACCATTACTGGATTCAAGCTTACGGGGAAGCAAGAGTTGACTGCCTACCATAAGCCTGAATCCAATAATGGGTGGGGAGAGGGACTCATGCAGAGGCAAGAATAGACTGAGGGCTTCCTAGGTCAAAATAGTGGTGAAGAACCACCTGCTATTGCAGGAGACATAGGAGATGAAGGTTCGATCCCTGGGTCAGGAAGTTCCCTCAGAGAAGAAAACAGCAACCCAATCCAATATTCTTGCCTAGAAAACCCATGAGGCAGAGGAGACTGGTGGGCAACAATTCATGGGGTTGCAAAGAGTCAGGGTTAAAAAGACTTAGGGACCAGGCACCAAGAGTACACTGTGGCATAGAGGACAGAAAAGGATTGAGTCAAGAGGCACCATAAGCTTGGAGGGGAAGGGGAGGGTGGCTGCGATTAGCGAAAATGGCTAGACAGTGACCTGAGGCGGGAGAAACCACCAGGGTTTGTTGGAAGATGGGGAGAGGCCTTTGGGACATTTAAGGGAATGAGCTCAGGTTGCTTCTGAAGCCTGCACAGAGTTGACAGCTGGGACGTGAGCCAGGAGGACACAGAAAGAACAGGAAAGGGGTCATGCAGTGATCCACCAGGAGCAAGGCTGCTGGCTCCCTCGGGGACAGGAGCCCACTTTGTCTCTCATTCACCATTTTTTTTAAAAAATCTGTGTAGTCTGCTACTTCTAGCTATCTTTCTCTATCCAAGAAGTCTCAGTTACCAAGGTTTTTTTCCTCCTGGTATCATGGAAAACTGTCCACTCCATGATTCTGCCTTAGCATTCATTCCAGTAGCTTTCGCTACTCAAATGGATAGAGGTTTTTGGCAATTTGCTGCTGTATTTGTCAGTTGTGGGGGGGGGAGGGGGGGAGGGATAAAAATAAAACACAACACACAAACTAATAAAATGTCTTCATAAGCAGAGTCCAGTGCATGCTTCTCGTCATGAATCTTCACGTAAATAAAACAGAAACAAAGCTGGGGCCTGTACCTACATTATTAACTCAAGAAGTGATATCTGTTTAGGACTGGATGAGCCAACAGGTCATAAAGAAAGAATAATGTATTAATACATGTGTCTGAACATGCCCAAGCACAAAGGTCAGCCACCACCCACCCACCATGTCTTTGTTGGGAGCATATGAAGGCTTTAAGAAATGACTCAGAAAAGGAACAAACCACAGATTCTTCTGACACCTCTTTCAAAACCTCCCAAATTAACCTCCAAATGGGAACATTGTTCAGGGACATAGTCCAGCGGTAGATTTTCTGTTACTCCTGAGACATATCTAGTCATTTTAAGTCTTTTATAAAGTGGTACAAAAAGGTTCAATTCATAAAATGGCAAACTTGGCCTTCCACATTGGGAAGCAAATGTAATAATGTACATTAGATAAACTTATACTGTTATCATTGCAAATGTCAAGTTCATTACAGCAGATGTTTCAACTGAAAATCACTACCCATTAAAATCAAATAACCAATATGCCCTGAACTTGCCATTTGATTTAATGCGTCAACTTCAATGCCCACGGGAGTCAGTCAGAACTGTCTGCTGTGTAATTGTCACAGGATTGTTATGTAACAAAGAATTAAGTTTCAATTATTATCACCTGCTAGTCATGATCATTAATAGAATGTGAATGAATAGCTAATTAGTAACAATGTTAGGGCTATAAAATATACTAAAAAACACTTGGCCAATTTTGTGCCTATTTTTGCAAGAATCATTCGAATTTCAAAAACGGATGACATTACTGGTAAGAAAAACAAATATTCGCAATAGTAAATAAGGAAAAGAGACAAGTGACTTGGTAATGTCATGCTAGATCATGACCCCGATAAATGCCCTCTGACTCTCTTGGAAAATGTGACTTGGTTGTGTAACAGAAAATGTTATTGTGTTTTCTATTCATTAGAAGTAGGCCCAGACATTTTATACTACTTAAAATTAGGGTTCCTATTTTCTTAAATAAAAAAAAATAAAGTTATATAATTTACATCTTTGTCTGGTTGAAAAGCTAACCCCAAGTTTAGCTGTATTACTCTGTGGGATGTTAGCCATTACAATATCCCAGTTACTGACATTACTTCAGTGTTCCTTTTTAATCTTGGACGGTATAAAATTTCTTTCTTCATATCCTGTTTCGAACTACTTTTGTCGCCCTGCTGATTCCCTCGTTAATTAGTTACATATTGATTTTATGGAAATGTAGTCATCATTCCAGCAGAAAATGATCTAAAACTAGTCAAGGAATTATGTGAAAAAATTAGAAAAGTTGCAGCTGTTTTCAGCAAAAGATAATATTCAAATCTCCCTGAAAGTATCTATATTGAGAAAACAAAGTTTAATTGAACGCTTAGCTTAAAATGAAATTTTGAAAGAATGCTTGTCAAAAGTTATGCCGGTAACATCTTAAAAATATGAATTATTTCAAAAAGGCATCTGCAAAATAACCTCAAGATGGTACTAGTATGAATTATTGATAGTGGCATGTGAAAGCCAGATATAACTTACATTTTCAAAGCGGGATAAGTAATTTTCAAATTAGTAGGTCATGCTTGGCCTTTAAACAATGCTATTCTAGCCATAATTTGCAGTACTGTTCTGCAAATAAGGATAAGGTGAAACAAGAATCAGTTCAGTTCAGTTGCTCAGTCATGTCCGACTCTTTGCGACCCCATGAATCGCAGCACGCCAGGCCTCCCTGTCCATCACCAATTCACGGAGTTCACTCAGACTCACACCCATTGAGTCAGTGATGCCATCCAGCCATCTCATCCTCTGTCGTCCCCTTCTCCTCCTGCCCCCAATCCCTCCCAGCATCAGTCTTTTCCAATGAATCAACTCTTCGCATGAGGTGGCCAAAGTACGGGAGCTTCAGCTTTAGCATCATTCCTGCCAAGGAAATCCCAGGCCCGATCTCCTTCAGAATGGACTGGTTGGATCTCCTTGCAGTCCAAGGGACTCTCAGGAGTCTTCTCCAACACCACAGTTCAAAAGCATCCATTCTTTGGCGCTCAGCCTTCTTCATAGTCCAACTCTCACATCCATACATGACTACTGGAAAAACCATAGCCTTGAGTAGACGGACCTTAGTCGGCGAGTATCTCTGCTTTTGAATATGCTGTCTAGATTGCTCATAACTTTTCTTCCAAGGAGTAAGCGTCTTTTGATTTCATGGCTGCAGTCACCATCTGCAGTGATTTCNTCCGACTCTTTGCGACCCCATGAATCGCAGCACGCCAGGCCTCCCTGTCCATCACCAATTCACGGAGTTCACTCAGACTCACACCCATTGAGTCAGTGATGCCATCCAGCCATCTCATCCTCTGTCGTCCCCTTCTCCTCCTGCCCCCAATCCCTCCCAGCATCAGTCTTTTCCAATGAATCAACTCTTCGCATGAGGTGGCCAAAGTACGGGAGCTTCAGCTTTAGCATCATTCCTGCCAAAGAAATCCCAGGCCCGATCTCTTTCAGAATGGACTGGTTGGATCTCCTTGCAGTCCAAGGGACTCTCAGGAGTCTTCTCCAACACCACAGTTCAAAAGCATCCATTCTTTGGCGCTCAGCCTTCTTCATAGTCCAACTCTCACATCCATACATGACTACTGGAAAAACCATAGCCTTGAGTAGACGGACCTTAGTCGGCGAGTATCTCTGCTTTTGAATATGCTGTCTAGATTGCTCATAACTTTTCTTCCAAGGAGTAAGCGTCTTTTGATTTCATGGCTGCAGTCACCATCTGCAGTGATTTCTTAAAGTAATTTATGAGTAAAGAGTTACACTATGAAGTCCTGGACAGGCTGGTAAACATACTTCAGAGTGGAAAGCTCATTTTTTCATAAAGATCCTGCAGATTACGATTTATGTTTTGGCACCATCTAAACAGTCCGGAAGCATTTGAAGTTTACTTATCATCGTTGCTATGTAGACGACCCTATGTTCTTGCTTTGTACATCTCTCATTTTTACTTTACTTGAGCCCCACTTCACAGATAAATTATTGCAATAAATTCTCATTCTTCCCCCCACCCCCTGCTGAGATTCTGTTCTATCTCACCAAATAGATTCCCTGAAATTTATTTCACAGGCAATGGTGATAATCTGCACTGATGGGGGTAATCCACATCACATCTGTGGTCTGCCTGTCATTCCTCCCTTTTTCTGGAAACCAGTGTCCCTTCCGTCTCCAGCAGCACACTCCCACACCCAGTCCATTCTGTCTTAGTGTGACTTTCAGCAATGGTTTAACATGATGAAACTGCTAAGTTTGTAAGTCAAATAAGATATCATGGAAAATCAGCAAATTCATGAGGCTCAACCCATATTACTCTTTTAAGATCACTAACTTAATACAATCTTTTATCAAGTAAGTTATTTAAAGTTTTATTACAAGTTACATATTTAAGTCTTTCAAGTGGGAGAAGAAAACCTTTGGTTCCTTTAAACTATACACAGGATGAATTTAACAGGTAAACAAGGATGCTCAGCATAGTACCTGGAAACAGCTCTTAAAGAAGATGATTCAAAGAAAAAGTTAAAATCAATCCCATGGCAAGTAAAATGAACTTTCCCTCCAAGTATTCAGTCACACAGGAGCAAAAAAACACAGTGTGACATTAGCTTTTTACAGGGTCTGTGCAACCATGCTGCTTTAAGGGGAAGAAATAAGATAAGCTGATTTTATTTTCACCGGTGGAAAAGTTTAATAGAGCAGCTTTCATCGACTCAGCACAGCTAACAAAATAACATTACCATTGAAAACAAAATAATAGATTAGCTGTACAATCTAGGCATTTTGTTTTCAGAAAGAACTTCCCTAACACTTCTCTCTTTAGAGAACCCTGAATGCATGCTGCTTGTGAAAGAAAATCTACCTGCTGATCTTTCTGCTCCTACAGAGACAAATTGCTGAGAATAAAGTCTCTTTCTTTCTTTTCACCTGGAGATCCATGGTGTGGCGAATGACTGGGCCCAGGCTGCCAGGAAGTTTTTTACCCCATCATCTGGAAGTGGACCACAGTGCCCTGGCCACTCTGTCCCAACTGGACAGCTTTCAAAGCTGAATCCAGAAACTGGCTAAAAAAAATGTGCCTGTAAAAGGTGCAAGTGACCTGCCACTCACTGTTCAGATGGAAAGTCCACTCCCTCCTCTGACTGTGTTTCCCCCGCCCCTCATTTTGGAAGGGGTGAAGGAATGCCCTTGCCCATTTGTTTCATGATTGAAAATCAGGGCTGCTGCTGTCTCCTTTGCCAAAAACTCTCCTTTCATTTTCCTTTCCACTGTCAGCAAGGCCTATCAACGAAGAAAAGGAACAGAGGTGACTGAAACTGAAGATTCCTTCCCCTGTAATTTTAAGGGCACTCTGTGAGTCACTCCCTCTGTGGTTCCTCTCCCAAACACACGTGTGCTAGTCTCTTCAGTCACATTCGACTTGTTGCAACCCCCTGGACTGTAGCCCGCCAGGCTCCTCTGTCCATGGGATTCTCCAGGCAAGAATCCTGGAGTGGGTGGCCATGCACTCTCCAGGAGTCTTCCCAACCCAGGATCGAACCCGAGACACTCACGTCTCCTGCAGCGGCACGCAGGTTCTTTAACACCAGCACCACCTGGGAAGGGCGCTCCCAAACACTCCCTTTGAAGAATCCAAGCCAGGAGACCTACCCTGAGTGATCTGCACACTACCACGGAACCTGGCTGTCCTGCACCACAGAAGGGAGATGGGGAAAGATTCAAGGGAACCCACTCCCTGCTCAGACCAGCAGAAGTTAAGGCTCATGAGAAGGGACCCAGGAAGAGAAGAGGGGGTGAGAGAAGAGCTGACACCCTCTCTCAAGCAAAGCTGAAAACAGTGATTCTGACCTTAAATTGGGGTTGCAAGGAAGGGGACAAAGATCAAGCTACAGAAAAATAGAAAGGAGAGAAATGAACATATTCATACAGCCCTCTGAGGTCTTCCTTGTAATGATCTACCTGAAACCAAGTATTTAAAATTACAATCTTCTATACGAAGAGAAATATTGTAAAACTAGTCTTTAAAAACACAATTTTCACGGGTGTTTTTCAAAGTAAACATTAAATGCCAGTTTAAAAAAAGCTGTTACGTATTTTAAAATGTGTTTCAAAACAAATATGAATCTTACATTAAAAGACACAATTATGTTAATTAGGAAAACGAAATATATTAACAAAATAGCAAATCTTGAGATCTGTGTGTGACTCATATCAGAATGAATATTAGTTAATCACTAACAAAGGTACTTTCTACACAAAAGATTTCTTATATAGAACTGTATAAGAAACTAGGATTTTTTAATTAAGCTTAACATCATGTAACAGATGTTAAGTTTTTCTTCTGTACCCCAAGGAGGACTGTAATACTGTTTCAGATGACAGTTGTCAAATGGTGCAATGTGTGTGATAAATTATAGAAGCTAAAACACACCATTATTATTTAATAATCCATTTTAAATATCACTATCATTTAAATATCACCTACAAGAAAAAATGGTATACATTTGGCAATAAAAATACATAATGAACCACAAGCAAAACCCAGATTGTTTTAAAGTTTTAAATACAATTCAAATTTAAAACAAAATCCCCTTCTATCACTGCTAGAAGAATGGGGCCACATATAATCCATGATGCAAATTTCAAAGAAATCAGCTCTTTTCCTCCAGCCTTTTCAGGTTCAGTTCCTCAGCTTATCCCATAACATTTAAATTACTTTAAAAACACAAAAATTGTTTTACTACATTGATAGCTTGAATCTGTTAACACTGACAATCATTTGACAAAGGAATTTCTTTTGCTTTACATTAAACTGCATGTTTGTTGAGAAGAATTTCCTGTGAAGAAAATTCTGTTATTTTTGTTGTTGTTCACAGCTGAGATGCATACATTTTTTTCTGATTTGGATGGGAAAGATCACAGAAAA
>SJYA01005333.1:6891-19224 GCA_006410615.1 Neotragus moschatus
TGACAATTGTTGCGTTCCTCTATCTCTCGTTCTACCTCCGTGGCCTCAAGGAATTTGTTGACAGGCAAACCTTCGTTATGAACGAGCAGGCGAATGCTGTGGAGAGGCGAAGCCGGGTGCTGCTGGCCAACATGCTGCCGCGCCAGGTGCTGGAGGAATTTCGCCACAACAGCTTGAAACTTGCATACAGCCACCACCGCGTCTCCTTCTTGTTCGCAGACATCTGCGGCTTTACAGCGTGGGCGCGCGACGTCAATGCACGTGAAGTTTTGCTATTGCTTCAGACCCTTTTTTCCACGTTCGACTGCGACACCGCTAGGCTTGGGCTGTACAAGCTCTGCACCATCGGAGACGCTTATGTGGTTGTATCGGAACCACTTGTCGAGAACGAGGTCCAATGCGCGTCCACGGGCTACGAAGGAGCACGAAAAACTCTGGACATGGCGAGAGAAATGATTGAAAAGGTGCGGAGGGTTCGGCGCAGGCTTGCGATCCCGTCTCTTGACATGCGAATGGGACTACACAATGGGTCCTGCGTTGGAGGTGTGATTGGCAGTAGGAGACTGCGGTACGACCTATGGGGACTTGACGTGTTGATCGCGAACAAGGTGGAGAGCAACGGCGTGGCAGGAGAAATCTGCTGCAGCGAAGATTACAAAAAAACCCTGGCGGACTCCTACACATTTACCAGTGCAGCACAGGGGTAGGCTCTATTCCAGCACTTGTGCAGGTGTCCGTTCAAGGTCCCGTTGTTCAAACGGGCGCCGCGATACTGCGCCGATGGCAGCGCGCGCCCTCCCATGTGTTGTCGTCGCCGAGCACTTTGCAAGTCTGCGAGAAAGAGGAGCTTGCTGGTGCCCTGCATCAAAACCACCAGTGTGACGAACTGGCTGCCCTGTAATGTCCTCTTTTTCTATGCAGGATGCCATCCTTCTGCCTGCACAAAACTATACAGGTTATGGAAAGGACTGTTCCTTTGTTTCTGATAAGGACGTCCACAGGAGTTGCGGACGCGTGCAGTCGACTGTGACAACAGAATTCAAAGAATACACCCGGATGGTACAAATGAAAGGGTGGCCACAAGCGAGTGGTGTATAGGGCTGTCGTGACATGCTCTCCGCTAGCGAGCCTTAAGTGGCTGGACTGAAAGCAGCCCGGTTGGTGAGACATTTCGGCGGAGTCGGCCTACATAATAAACGTTGCTGTAAACGTTCTCGCTAGGGGCGACTCCTACCGGGTGCAACCGTTCCAGGCCAGGAGACGTTGATATCAGCAACCCGGCAGCATCGGCAGCAGCCGAACCTCTGATCCCGGTACATCAGCAGCAGAAGAGCCCACGCTCTCACTTGTCCCGCAGTGGTGGCTCCAGCACTAAAGATTCAGGAGCGGCTTTCCAAAAACAGCGTACATCAGCCGCTGCCTAGCAGAGGGCGCGTTTGGCGGTGCACGCAGGCCATGGAAATCTTCTAGGCGCTCGTGCTCGGCCGCTTTCCGCGCTGGTAGCTACTTTCGATAAGAGTACACGCGCTGATTAAGTTTAGAATAGACTGGGGTCGAAGCAACCTCGAGATAAGCAACGGACCCGCGCGCTTCAAAATGGCTGCTGGGACGCCTGCCGCGCGCGGACAACAGTTCGTACCTGTGCCGCCAGAGCTCGCCCCGCCGTCCGGGAGTGCTGGGCCATGCGCCGTGGCTCCAGCTCCCCCGTGAAGCACAGACAAGATGTCTTTGCATCTGGTGCCGGGGTCTTACGCCGGGCCAAGCTTAGCCGTCTCCAACCGAGGCGAGTCTGCGCAGACGAGGGCGCTCACGCCTTGCCAGGAGTCACGCGCGTACCTCTGCAGAGTCCAGGATGTACACCACGCAGTGAATTACCCGCATGATGCACGTGGTCAGCCTCAGTAAAGCTTTGCAAGTTCCTTGCACAGCATGCTTTCGAGCAGCTTCTGTGAGGACTACCTGAGCGGCGCTGCGCAATGAGCAGCCCGCTGGCACTGTAGGTTGGACGGATCCGTATTGTCTTCTCGGAGGCTAGCTGAATGACCGCCGGTCTTTCCTTCGTGTGTGGGGGTATCGGTACGCGTAGATGTCGCACGACGCATATAGCATCGGGTGTGTAAACCGATGCTCCCTGACGGAACTAGTAAGAACCACTAGAACCGGGGCCTTGCAGCCTGGATGTCAAGCGCCCTGCTCCACGTATCATGCTGAGGAGTGGGAGGCAGCAAAGGGATTCAAGTGGCCAGTAGGCCTACTGCATGGCACACCGACACTTAACAACAGTCGCCGACAGCTTTTGACCGACACCCGTCAGCGCTATACCGCCAAGGTTTGCAAATTCCCAGGGTCGCACACGTCGTGAGCTTTTATGTCTTTTATCACTACACGCACCAAATCACTCCCTTTTGCAAGCCCGGATCAGCAACGGGACAACGTCCGGGCCGCTGCTCAAGCATCCGGGTCGGCCTCGGACCCGTTAGACCTCTCGACCCGCGATGTTACAAACTGCAGCTGATGAGCAGCTTTTTTTACGCAGGAGAAGTGAGCCACGATCCAGGGCGAAATCGTAGGTGCTGTGCGTGACAGAGGCACAATAGTATCTTTTTGATAGCGAGCTGCATCGGATGTAGGCGTTGAAGTGTGCGCATGGTACCACTGCAGCGGAGGGAGGCGCAGGCCCTCGGATCAGCCATTCAGTTCGCTACCCGCTTTCCAGGGCCGTCGGCAACGGCGTCCAGATGCAGTACGCGAGCTCTTTTAGTGTTGTCTTCGTTTTCTGCACTGGGTAAACGCCGGGGCGACAATCTATCATGGAGGTGCTTGTTGCCGAGGTGCTGAGGCCTACTGTGGCCCGCGGCGGAGCGCTGCCATCAGCACATAGGAGGTCCCGAAGCAGCCATGCCCTCTCCAATGGGGTTATCAGGGAATGTGGACTGGCCAGTTTCACCTCGTGTAAAGATGAAGGGGTCGCCCGTGCTGTTCTTCTAATGTAGCAGGCGTGTCCGGTTGTGCAGCAACTCGAGTCCGCGTAGATCCAGTGACGTGACATGGGGGAGTTTGAGAGAAAAACACCATATAACCACAGGAGCGCCACACAACCGAACATATGCTATGGTGGAACATACTTCTCAGTATTCTGATGGCAAGAACGAATAGCACAGCTTTGCTTGCGACGGCGGAGGTCTGCCGCTGCCGGGTCTTTCCGTGCGAGCCGCGCTGCGAGGTCTCTGTCTATCAGACACATTGCGTTTTCCGCTCGCGAAAAGGGTAGGAAGACGTGGACGCGGGATTGCCGCAGTGTCGACGCCATTCCACG
The DNA here is from genome assembly GCA_006410615.1 of Neotragus moschatus. Classification (NCBI taxonomy): domain Eukaryota; kingdom Metazoa; phylum Chordata; class Mammalia; order Artiodactyla; family Bovidae; genus Neotragus; species Neotragus moschatus. The sequence goes on from SJYA01005333.1 coordinate 10,208, forward strand.
TCCTCTGCGCTACTGCGTCGGCGCAGCGAACAGCATTTTTAAATGCTCTGGCGCACGCTCTTCCAGAAGTAAGTCAGAGGAACGCTGCTTGAGTTAGACGGTGCCGGGGCAGATCTCGTGCACCAAGTGATACTTTTCCGATTGACCTCTTCACCTGCAGTGATCAGTCCTCTCCATCCGCTTGTGCCAGGGACGCGTAGCAATAGCCCCAGAGTAAATGTCGGCTCGCACAAACAGGTAATCTTCAGTGACGCTTGTCGGCTTCTTCGGAGGACGTGGTACTGCATCATGTATTCTTCGCTAAGCTAGCAGTCGGGTGCAATGTAGGGATGCAGAATCAATGCCGCTGTGTGTTTGTAAATCCTGAGCAGTCATCGCACAGCCACTATGGGCTGTGAATCCGTAGAAGCTTACACTAACCGTCAGAGCGAACCAAGCTTATATCTCTCTGGGCTACCTTCCTTCGAATTTTCGCAACACCGCAGAACGGATACTTCAGTTCTGCCAGCAGAACACGCTGCGGTGCTGTATCCAGGTGTTCGCTGATAACATTGTGAGCTTCAACACGGTGATGTACATGCGGCAGTGTGATTGTAGCTCGTGAGGTAGAACACTACTAGTTTAACGACCAGCCTGGTCTAGGCTTTCTAGTGTGAACGCGCACGCTGTGCCCGATGCTTCCTTCGGTGATAATGGCTTCGCGCAACACTCGGACATACGTCACGAGCAGTTTACAACAAACTTTTGACTCCGATATCTAACACACGAACGTGAAGATGACGTAATGCCTTTTGTTAAAGTAGAGGAGCATCTTCTGACACAGCTCTCACGAAACGAGGGAGCAGCTGCAAACCTCCTCTTCCTGTAGCGTTTATCTAGGATGCTACGAAGTAAATCGCGCGCGATTCTCTCAGCTCTAAGTAAACCGTTTGTCGCCAAGCATGTTTCAACAAGCAAGTCCGTGTGGGTTTGCGCCGGCGACTGCGTACCATGGTCAGTTTGGCGGATTTGTTCTGGAACGTGTGCCGAGGAAAATATAGCTGCTTGAAAACGCACTCCGCGAGTACGCACACACCGCTGCGCGGGGCTTATGCGGGCAATCTGGGAGAGAATCGGCACGCCGGCCCTCGAAACCGGCAGTCGCCGGCAATCTCGATCAGCTTGGGACCTCCAATCTAAGCGAACGCCGTGACGTAAACATTTAACAGCTACCCACGCCCAGAAGCGTCACCCACCCGGTAATCTGCGTACGCCAGCGCTAGTAGAATAATTCTGGAGGACCGAATATCCGTAGACCTACCTGCTAATCACTCACGTTCTAATGAATCGGGGTAATGATACAATGGTCCCTCGACAGATGCCCTCCCCCGTTGTGCATACGTTGGTTTCCAGCTTGCTCTCTTGAAATCAGGGGTATGCGCATGGTGTGCCAGTCCAACGGCGGAAAACGTATCACTTTTTCTACAAACCGGAAGGAGACTGCGCGCACGGCGTCGTAAGATAGCTGTTAAGTCACGACGTTGGCAGCGTCCACCTTAAGGGTTCAACGGGAAAAAGCCGGACAAAGTACCAGAACAAACGGTATAGCAGGTCCTCCTTCTCTTCAATCGCACCAATAAGGGCGTCTTCTAGCGGCTGGCTCACAACATGCCGGTAGGTCGCAACTTGTCTTATGGCCGTTGCCCACACATGGTAGAAGTCGTCGAAAAACACAGCCAGAGCAGAAGGGCGGACAACTCCCGTTGACATGTCATCTGTAGTGTCGGTCCTTGAGTTCTGCCACGGCCCGCGCAGTAAAGGGTGCATCCCCTGCACTTTGCCAAGAAACTTACGTACCTCTGCGGTAGTCGGATAGCTGTGCGGAATTGAGTTTTTGTAGGCTCCCCAGTCGTAGCGCGGCTGCCCACTCGGGTATGTGGACCTTGTCCAGTTCGTTCTGAGGGGAGGTATACCTAGGGAAGAAAACAACTGTCGGGAAGCACCTCGCGAAGTATGCGAGCCACCGCCACCTCGTTGCGCTGTGATCCCAGAGAAACTGATACGGCAGCAATACGTCTCGGCCGACGAGGTTTCCTGTTCTAAACCTGCGGTATCATAATCCCCTGTAAGCATCACTGTCTCGTGAGCGTTCGCGCGCACGCTGAGGCGATCTACTTCAGAGTGCTGGAGCGCTTCTGTACAGTTGTGGCCTCGATCACGTGGGCGGCTGTGACTATATTGAAAGAGCCTCTTTTCGCGCGTGCGGAGGTCGTTGCGGAGCACCACTCCGCCGCTCCACCCTGAATTAGGCAGTATCTCGAAAGCTCCAGCGCGCCTGCCGCCGTCGTCTACCATAGACGCTTGAGGGCTTTCCACCGCGCAGCTAGCCGATGCAAGAAGCGAGAGATAGAACAGCATGACACAGAATGCTTGCTTTACCGTCATTGCGCACTGCAATCGTAGAAGACCTTCGCATTCCGTGAAGCGCGTGCCGTGACAATGGATTCGACAGCAGCCAGCACGGCACTGGCACTAAGATACGCTGCAGACGACCACAAAAGGCAGGAACAAGAGAGCTATGTTCCTTTCGCCGCAGCTTTTGAAAGTGAAGCTCAACAAAAATAACAAGTAGTGTAAAGGAGCTGTGTGCGTCCGTCTGGCCAGAAGCACATCTCTACAGACTGTGCGCGTCTGCCACCGCTTTCAGTACATGGAAGGAATAGCCAGCAGAGTTCCCGCGGAGTTCCCCTCCCTAGAACAAAAGCGGTCAAGTCGGAAGGTAATAACGGTGCACTTAGCCAGCCTGTACAGTACATAGGCCTTTAGCAAGTGTATCTTTCGGTACGAAGAGAGAGCTGAGCGGCGGCGGGCGCCGACAGTCACTGTTTTGGTGGTCGTAAGTCGCCACGCGCCGTGTTCACTCAAGGTCAGCCAGCTGGCACAAAGGCGGCAGCCGCAGCTGCTGTCCAGAAGCACTCTCCCCCAGGTTACATATTTGACAGGATGTGGACTGTGCGCTGAACATTGCCTCTCTGTACATGTCGCTTGCACAGCTACGAAGAAACTCACATAGCGGGATGGCGTACAGTATTGAAACGCACATCTCGTGAATTGCGATCAAGCAAAAAGCCGTGCCGCCGGGCCATCCATCCGTCCTCTGGCGCCGTGCCAAGACGGCGTCTCGTCCCCCTGTATCAACCTCTATTCTTTTGCGTACGCAGCATTTGATAGAGTAGCGCAAGCTGCGGCCACCCACATGTGTGTCTACGAAATACTCTGAAAAAATAAATGCGTTGAGGAGGGCACAAATGAGTAGAAAAAACTGCACGAGGACAATTGCCTGACGCCAGGGTCCTCCAGTCGACGCATAGTTTCAGAGTGTTCTCTTGCTACACAAAGCAACTCGACGTTCACGAGTTTCTGCTAGACGGCGACTGTAGCTTGGAAGGGTCATAGTGACGCTGGGGCAAAAGCTGCGGCAAGCGGCGGCTGACGTGTCAGTTGTCACCAGTGTGCACAAGGCCCCCAGATGGACACGCCAACACGTCCACTGCACCATTCTGATGCTACAGGCTCTTCTACGGTTTGCGTGTCCGAGCTTTCGAGTGTGTGCAACCTTGTAGCTTGCTAGCATCGGACCGTCGACGCCCTGGGCAGGAAGCACCGTGGTACGCCTGCAGGGCACGCCCGATGCCTCGGCAGCTGAGCCGCAGTTGCTTTTGGTGACAGCGCCGCCATCAAAGCGGCCTCAAGTTTGTCGGCGGTGCGCAGCAAATTCAGGCCGTCATCCCGCACGCGACACCGAGAGCACCACGAGTCTCCTTTAACTACTAAAGCAGTCGTTATCTGCGTGCAGAAGAGCTCGCGGCAACACCTAGAAGCAAGTTTCCCCCAGGAACATGTGCGGTCGTGGTTCTGTAGGTTTCGCTGTGTACTGCTGCTGCTCAGCGTCTGCACGTGAGTTGCTATAACGCCCAAAACATCAGGGTCCTACGCCTCCACATGAAATGACTAAAACCACGTACGCTTGGCAAGTTCCGCCTATGGCGTGGTGGGACGCCATTTCCTATGAACGACTTTGCTACTCACGCAGACCACGAGGCATCTGCTTCAGACGCTTACAAATGTCTTCGGACGACAGACGTGGTGGGAATCGCGCATTCTCGGCCAGGCTCGTGCAGTACGCCGCGCCTGATCAGCTCACCAACCTGAGACGCTCATCGGAAACCGGTCGAAGCTTCATGCCTCGAAGGCTGCGGACATGAAGCTGTATAGAAAATGTTTTTGATTCGCGTTCGTGAATCCCACCTAATGAGGTGGACTGTCCGTCGGCATCTTTTCGGAGACGCCCTTTTCGGGATGAAGGCAGCGTAACCAGTGGAGTGTGTGCGCTCCGCGCCCAGGACTGGCGGGCTGTAGTTTGCGGTAGGTAACACCCACCGGAGAAAGCCTGTAAATCCAGCAAAAGCTCCCGCACGAAACCTTGTAAACTCCAGCATTGGACGCTCGTGGCCCCAGAGGGGCTCGTGTTAGGCCAGTCTGCTGTCTACGCGGTCGGCAACCGAACAGCTGTGGGAGAGCTACGTCGGCCGTGAAAGACACGCGATTGAATTGTGTAACTGAATACACATTCGGTAGCCGGAACACTAAAGTGCTTTTGAATGCCGTGTGAAACTGGCTTCCGCGCCCGCGAAGTATACCCTGCCCATCGCCTATCACCTACGTCGCGCCTGGCTGCGCATCACCTGCGACTGCCGTGCCGGGTAGCAGGATGCGACTAGGTGTATCGGGCTCACGGTGCCGACTACGCCCAGCTCTTGCCCACTTGTGATTTTGTTGCCTGGTTGTCACAGCATCTCTGCATGAAGTAGTCACCGTCATGTGCTGCTCTACAAAGTCTGGCACGGCGGTGGTCTACTTCTTCCCCGCCCTGTACGGCGCACTCATGGTAGTCGCCGGCATTTTCGAGCTCCAGCAGAATCCAATATTAAGTGCCGTATGCATCATTTTTGGAGCAGTGTACGTGTTGACGGCAGTTATCGGGGAGCTGGGCGTCTGGTGCTTGAACGAGGCGGCAATACGATCCACGGTTGTCCTCGTAGTCTTGGAGAATATTATCGCTTTCATCTTCGCTACGTTCTTGTTAGTAGACGTGTTGCGTGCGCGGGATATCAAAGAGCACCCACGCCCCTCAGCTTTGCTTTCATTTGTGGCGAATCACCAAGCAGCCACCATAACATTATGCATTCTTCTTTATGTCGGCTCCATAGTGACGTCATGTTGCGTTGGAGTCCTCTCCGAGTATCAGGCGCAGCTCGATGCTGAGCTGCTACTTCAAGAGACGAAACTCCTGAAGGAAAGCGAGGCAGCGGCACTTCTGGGCAAGAACAAAAATACGACAGCACCTGGAGAGACGGCTGGTCGGGGTGCTGCGGGCGGTCCACTTGACGGCGGAAATGAGGAGCTCTTCGTTGCCGACCACGGCTATAAGCCAGGTGAACAGATGCCCTAGCATTCTACTGCGCATGCCGCACGAGTGAAGGAAGTGTGAGCAGTGTGATTGCCTGTCTGAGCACGTCACTGGGCCGCCAGGTGTGTCTCATCAAGACAGCGGTGCGGGACGTTACGAGCATGGAGCTCCGACTACAAAACTGCCATGAGAACACGTCAGAGAGTGACATCGTCTCAGCAAGCAGGCGACAATTCTGCTGTCGAGCAACAATGTACGAGAATTCATTTTTGCCTGGAAGCTGCCCTCGAAGTGCGACGATGCATCAAACTGCTTCAGCGCGTTTTTCTGGGTGGAACGCTGGGAGGGGACGCTGGGGGACGCCCCTGTGGCCTGTGCAGACGACCACGCGGCACAAGTTGCGCTGGAAATGACGTCATTGCAGTCATGTCTCTCACCACCGAAACTAGGAGGAGACTGCGGTGGCGGGTTGCCTTTCCTTGACCAAAATACTGGTGCTTATAACTTTTGTTGTACTACGATCGGGTTGGGAGCCATGCTCTGATCTCTGTGTCTCGAGCGTGTCAGCAGCCACTGACCAAGCCTGTCTACATTTTCTGTTCCACCTTTCTCGTTAGCCTGCCGTTGAAGGCTGTTGATGGAAACGGGCCGAATATGCATTTTTGGGACACCAGTGACCGTGTTTCTACGCGCGCTCTTTGCGACATGGGCGTGCTATAAGAAACTCGAGACTATGAGCGTACCCATGCGAGCAAGATGGGACAGCAAAGAATAATGAGGTCACCGCTCAGCAAAGTGTACGCCACATACCAGGTGAGAGTAAAGCCGCCTCGCGGCAACCGCCTCCGTGCGCAAGCCCAGCTCGCGGCGACGCGCACGGACGCTCAACAGGAAGAAATTCTACGTGTCGCCTAGGGGCCTTTAGCTCTCCCCCTGAGACTCAGCCTGCCTGCTGTTCGTCGGAAGGCAGTTCTGTTGTGCCTTTGAGTGTGGCCACCACAGTCATGATAATTCTACTACCATAATTGGTGGTCAACGCCTTCCCGGTCCCCTGGTGTGCGCCTTCCAGGCTAAGGCAGCATCCTGCGCGTACCTCCGTAAGCGACGCGCTTACACGAGAGCAAGTCAGAACTTCACAGAGCTGTAGGATCCGGCTAGAGACTCCGGTACTTGGCGCAGAATCAGGTGAGTACGCTGGGATGGCATGGCCACAAGGCGGAAAAGCCGCCGCAGCCTGGATCCAGGAATGCCTTTCGCGGTGCAGCTTCGTTTTACCACGCAGCGCAGTTCTCCTGCGCTCTGCTACGCACACTAGACGAAGCTCCATCGTCACCGGCGCACAAGGGGCTCTGACCCCCTAGGCGCTGCTTGAGACGGCTAGACAATGGTCTCCGATTGAGGCCGCCATATTCTCACGTTTAACAAATCCACGTGTGCCAAACAAGTATCAGCCTCCCCCATTGCCTGCTGATGCGCAGTACACTACGCCGAATCAACTGGTGAAACGCTTGCCCCCGCTCAAACACTCTGTCTTCCTTGCGAACCTTTTCCCGTCCATCTGCACGGCTGGTTCGCATACCGTGGCCTCGCCCATCACCTAAAAGATGTCGACACGTACTTTCGCGCGGGGCTTATCACTGCACGAGGGGTTCACCCATCATGCGCTCCAGCCTCGAGCAGAAGAAAACCAGATGCTAGCATTGCGCGTGGTTTGCGAGCCGCAAGCAGTCACGCCTGTAGCTGACATCGATAAAGCTGCACACAAGGAATATACTGCAGCCCTGTCACGGTCGTTAACAGCGGCCGCTGGACCGCACTTCATTCGTAACAACCGCGCCGAGGCGTGCACGGAGCGACAGCGCACGAGACAAACCGATGGTCGAGCTTCCATCCAGGACGTACGGTGGAGTCTACGACCTTCTTCTGGTCGCAGACACTGATAGTACCGCGGTTTCAAAGATGCGCTGCTGGACAAGTCGCCCAGGAAGGGCGATAGATGTGCACCCCCCTGCAGATCGTCATGCACGTATGAGCACCTGCTGCCTGAGGTGGCGAACGGACGGCCCAGTCGGAGGGACGCACCGCTATTTAAGGTGGGTCGACTGCGAAACAAACGCTTCCCAGGCACACCATCGCGAAAGCCACACACAAAGCGGCGTATGCGCTCTAAAATTACAGAGCTCTCTTGATGTCTGTAGCGTCGTAGGCACTGCCGCACAAAGTTTTTGCCCAAAGTAAAGTAGCGTGCACCAGGAATGCGTGCGACCTAGTATCCGGGGTGATGACCGCGCAGTCCTCCCATCTTCACCGGCAGCAGAAGATCCTCCTGACTATTCCTGACCGGAACCCTGCAGGGGCCCTCGCCCTGCCTGCCACCGCAGCCTTTCCCTTGTGCATACTCTGCGACAGTCTGTCTGCGAGCGACACCGGGAGGTCAAGGATGCCCTGCGAAGCGCTCTTCTAGCAATCGGCGTCGGATCCCTTATCTTCGTAGCTGCGGTTAGGTTTTCCGCCAACGGCCCAGACGTGATCGTGCACATCCAGCCCTGTTACCATGCCGGTCCGGCGGCGTACGCTGTCTAGTGCTGCCCGCCGTGGCAGGTGCTCTGTTGGACGCCGGGCTGGAGCACAGCGTAAGACGCGGCAGCAAGTCGAGATGGCAAGCCGGCGGGGCACAACAGGTCCTTTCGGTCTGCGGCGGGCTGTTAAAGCAAGCGGAGGCTCCGTTAAAGATACAGACTCAGCAAACGAACCAGTGAAACATGACACGCTATCAACACGTGGGCCAGCGACACGGGAGAGTGACGCAGATGTAGACGCCTGGGCTTGTGTCTGCGCTGTGGACTGACTGCGCGCGTGAGCCCGAAAGAGTAGCATATTGAAAGTGGACGCCTCCTTCGAAGCATCTTCGAAGCACTGCCCGAGGGCAGTGCATACGCTACGCGGAGCGGGATCGATGCCGAGCACGGAGGGGAACAGGCAGTGCAACAGATATGTGCAGTTACATGGCAGGACTCTCGGGAGTCCTTCTCCGACTCTGTCGAACTAGAAAGAGGTGCTTCAGCGGGGGCCGTGCCGCACCTCGCGCCTCTAGCAGAGTAACACCAAACCACGCCATGTCCGGTCACTTCCCGGGAACTTCAATGACGTGCGTACGATGCCTCTGACTGATGCTTGGACACATTAATCGTATCCGGTAGGCGTGCGCTGAGAATGCAGCAGACTCACGTAGCATCGCGAAAGATGTCGGTGCATATCACTCTGCAGAGATCGCGAGACTGAAGCGAAGAAGGCAGTCGCACAGAGCCTGTCAGCACAAAGTCGCGAAGGGCGGTAGGGACGCCATATCCGCTGACAACGTAAAAATAGCGCTTGTATTATGGAGAAGCCAACTTCTCGGGGCCGTCCCCGAATCGATGGGCATCGGATTTCGCACACCTGGTGACACGCTCTCGAAGGCCTTCGACGTCGCTCTATGGATTTCTAAGTTTTGTGGGAGTTCCTGTGGCTGGTCGCTCGTAAAAAAAGGTGGCTCAAGTACGTGTTCGAAGCTCCTGCGTTGACTCGC
>SJYA01005334.1:0-26089 GCA_006410615.1 Neotragus moschatus
TGTCTCTCTGTCTCCGTCTCTGGCCTCCTCTTCCTACCCTCTCTTGCTCTCTGAGCAGCTGCCTGATTCCTGACTCACTTTCGTCTGCTGAAGACTAGAAGAGTAGAATCAGGTGGTGGGAGAGAAGGACGAGGGGACCCAAGCACAGCAGGGCGGGTGGGGGAGGCATTTGTCGGGGCGCACAGATTGAAGTCGGCACAGAAGGCAGCAGAAAGCATTATTACCATTATCATGCTAATCTGTTTACAAGGCCCCCTTTATTCATTAATCTTTGAATAGCATGCAGCCTGAAATAAGAACCACCTGTGCCTCTAGGATTAAAAAAATAAGTGTTAAGGACAAATGGAAGCAGGAAGGGAAAAATTAAATATAAGCAAAAGGCTTTAAACCAATCTTGCTGTCATTTAGCCCTTCACACATACATTTTACAGCTCACATACTGCAAAGTGGCCAGCTGATTGGCAATTTAGAACACATCCCCCAAGAGCAGAGAAAAGTCTAAAAATAAAATTATTAAATGGTCTGTCTTTAAAAATCCAAACAGAGGAGTTTTCAACACTAATTTTTATTCTTCTTTTTGAAAGTTAGTACCCACCCATAGAATAGAAATGAGTTAACACTTTAGAATCACTGGTTAACTCCATAAAGGAACCTTTTACATTATCTTCACAAAATTCATAGCAGTATAATACAGAAAGCTAATGCTGGAAGGGACCTTACGTATGATCTAGTTCAGTCCTCCGACTGTCTATTAAACTTTTAATTAAGAGTTCTTTACATGCAGTCTTTGCCTCCATTTGTCACATCACACACAGACTGGTTACATTATCTCTGGAGTAGTTATTCTTACAGGGAGCAACATAGCTCTTCCAGACACTTACTACCCTGTGTTATAACAACTAGCAGGGGCTGGAAGGAGATGTAGAGGAGAGCTGCAGCTGTCTTTGCCATTGTTGCTGAGATGGCAGCGATACCAGTTAGAAAATCTGCAGAAGACATAGACCTAAGAATCTCCTAAGAAGAAATACAACATGCCAACAGAATGGAATGGCTTCCATATTCCTTTAGATAGGACTGGAAGTTAGCTAAATAATAATTCTTATTAAAAGACCTTCCCTTTATCACGAGACTTTGTTCTCTAGTTGTAACCACCAAACCTTGTTGGTCACAGGTGGTTGTACAGTCACTCAGTCATGTCTGATTCTCTGTGACCCCATGGACCACAGCACACCAGGCTTCTCTGTCCTTCACCTTCTCCTGGAGCTTGTTCAAACTCCTGTCCATTGAGTCAGTGATGCCATCCAGCCATCTCATCTCACTCTCAAGTGGCAGAGTCATAGAATCTCAGAGCTGTAGGGCCCTCCCTCGAAACACCTACCTCCTTATTTTTCAGAGGAGGAAACTGAAGCCCCAGAGAAGGGACTGGGATTAGAACTAGGATATCTTACCTTCCAGCCCAGTGTTTTCCATCTGTATGATGACTTTATGATTTCGCTATAGGATGAAGCATTTAAAATAAATCCCTTAACTGTCCATGCCACTGTTTACTCATCTGTAAAATGAGGATTGTAATTTCCCAATTGATTTTTAAGTTCCTCCCGAGCTGGGACTGTGCCATCCATCTCAGTATTTCCCAAGGCACCAAGCTCTCACGGTGCTTTGCACACAGAGCTGCTCAATACATGTTGACTATTGAATAATTGAATGAATGAATGAATATGACTTTTAATTGGACTTCTCAAGTGATGACTTTTTCATTAAATGATTTTCTCAGTTGTGTGCCTGTTCTTAGCCATTCATCTTTTAAATCTCTTTTAGGAAAAGCAGTGAGAAATGATGATGGTGTCTTTGGTAGTTCTGCTGGAGAATCTTTCAGTACTGCAGAGGCCCAGTTTCAATCACAGAATTGTTACTTGTTTTCTTTGCAGTTGGTTGTTCATGGAGCCTTAGGAAGGAGAAGGCAATGGCACCCCACTCCAGTACTCTTGCCTGGAAAATCCCATGGATGGAGGAGCCTGGTAGGCTGCAGTCCATGGGGTCGCGAAGAGTCGGACACGACTAAGCGACTTCCCTTTCACTTTTCACTTTCATGCGTTGGAGAAGGAAATGGCAACCCACTCCAGTGTTCTTGCCTGGAGAATCCCAGGGACCGGGGAGCCTGGTGGGCTGCCGTCTGTGGGGTTGCACAGAGTCGGACACGACTGAAGCAACTTAGCAGCAGCAGCAGCAGTGATCTGTGAATCCTTTGATTTTGAGATTCTCAGCGGCAGAGTCATTGGGGAACCCTCTCCAGTGGATTGCTATGGGATCTTTTCATTTTTCCTGAAGATAGAGAGGAAACTTGCAGGGGGATCATGACTGGGGACTTTATCTAACTTGTTTCCTGCTATATCCTAGTGCCTAAATAATACTTGGATCATAGTGGAATCTCAATAAATGGATAAATTCAGTGTAGACAGAGGTCTGCGTCTGCTTCACGATCTCATGCCTTCAATATAAGAAGCTGGATTTGGGGGCTGATGTTTTCTTTCCAAGTCTGTGAATTATCTGATTCTGTTCTTCTGACTCAGAAGTTCTGACCGGGATCAACTCTTCGCCTGAAAGCATGGATTCTGTCAATCTGTTAAAAATCTGTGTCTTTGGACCTATAACTCATATTGCCAAGGCCTTTTGTATTCCAAGACTCTTCTCATCACTACCCCATGAAATGACCTCCCACAAAGGCTGGTTGCCCTCTTCTCAGCTTCTGAGAACAGTCATTCAGAGAGGTCAAAATCCAAGCAGAGGGATTATTTGGGGGGAGGAGGTTAGAATAAAATTGCTGTTTTGTTCATTCTAACTTGCTTCTCAGAGGCACATGACTGGCATATTTGGGTCATTAAATATACAGAAATTCTTCTTACGAATTATACCAGCAAGATGTTTTTGGATCATAAGAAAATGGTGTGGGTGGTGACTGCCAAGTCGTGTTTTTATATGTGACTCTGAGCACATCACCCATGGATCTGTATGTAAGAGGCAGTGGGGCTGTGTACATTATAGCATCATTCATTCGGGCTCTCAGAACCTTTCATAAACATGCAGTCACATAAGACTCCTGTGGGTTAAATAAATAATAAGATCCTTAGCCCCTTGAACAGAATATGAAACCTAAATATTGAAAAATTAGGTAATTTAGTCCAAGGCCGCATGTGCAGAGACAGCAGGGCCCAGTGAACTGCACCTAAGCGCCAGCAGCAAGAATCTTACCAGTGAGAAGGCATGAAGGCAGGTCATAGTGCAGCTCTGAGAAGAGGCTTTTATTCAGCACCTGGTATGTTCCTGGTACTGAGTTAGAAACTCTTACAGGAGGGAAAAGACAAAACATACCCAAGTCTTTGCTCACAAGGCCTAAAAAGCAGTCTTTTCAATTTGTTGAGCTCACGCCGGGTGCGACGGTGCAATATTGAACATAATTAAAATATCGAATGCTCTCCTACAGTCACCGTTTGGCCTTGGAGGCAGAGAGCAGCTCTGTTCCACAGTAGTGGTGGGGGGAAACTGACGGTAATGGAGAGGAGTTGGGGCACTGCGTTCAAAAATAGTTAGGTTCGGAGTCAACAGAGAATAGAAGAATGGACCTTACGTTTGAGAAGACCCCAAATCAACAACAGCTGAGAGATCAGAAAGAGGTTTGTGCTTTCATAGCACTTCCCACTGTATCTGTTCCCCTTTTGGTAAGAATGAAGGCAATGATATCGGTTAGGAGTATGCGGCCATGGGAAGCACAGCTGAGGGTGGTTAACGTGTTGATCGTCACCTCGGTGAGATGCTGTGTGTATTTGATCTCTATCAGCGTGGTATTAGGTACCTGCTCTCTTGAGAGCATTTAAGAACGTGACCCTGGAGGTATTTCCGTGGAGACATCTCTCCACCAGGTGTGTGGTATGAGCAGAACCAGACTTAAGAGAAAGGCCCTTCTTGGCTGCAGGATGAATACAGACCAGCAGATAGAACCGTGTTGAGAAGGAATCCTTGGGTGTCCCCGAGGCCTCTCCCTTCCAAGACTGAGCTCTGTCTTGGATTGTCAGGCAGGTGTTCACATGAATAATGCAGCTAAAAATACTTCCAGCAGCAGCTGGGATGGTCTTTGAGTAGCTCTGGGATGATGGGAGTACAGCATCCCAGCTACTTGGGCAGCTGTGTGTTGGCTTCAGAAAGTTAGAGTGAACACTCTCTAGACACCTTCCCTACATTGACCAGGCCGCATTTCTGAGAGAGAAACAAAACGCAATTTTTCTTTCATGCAGCCCTGCCTGGAAACAGGTGTGCCTTCACCAAACCCAGCACAGTTCAAGAACAAACAAATGAACAGGCGTCCACTAGGGGGAGATTGTGGTTTCAGAGCAGTAAGTGGAGTTGAGTTACTATTTATTCCTTCCCTGTCTAGTTCCTGCCCACCACTAATAGATAGTCCCTACTATAATCTCAAGGACAGTAATCTCTATTAACAATCATAGCAATGTTAACTGTTACTATATTAGCAGTCTTTTATTCGGCACTTGTTATGTGTCAGATACCATATTTGTTTTATTTAATCTGCAAAACAAGAATCAAGGTAAGTAATGTTTATACTCATTAGTATAGATTCAGAAACGGAGCTTCAATAGTGTAACTTGCCCAAGGGCACACAACACTTAAGTCATGGAGGCAGGAGTTTGGTCTACAGCCTGATTCCTGAGCTTTCTTGGACATTTTAGTAGAAATGTTAGTTGTATTTCCATGTGAACTTGGTCATAACAGCGTGCTTCCCCTGTTATTTTTTTACTCTAAAGTTATACATATGGACTCATATATAATGATACTGTGTGGTGTTGGCATTGTAGCATGTTCAGGGTCATGTTGGAGAGTCCAGATTATGTTTTGCAAAAGGATCTGTCACCCCCAACATGCCTGGGGTGAAAATCAGCGACTACCCTGGGTGGATTGCCTTGGGGTACTCCGAGTCTGAGTGGTCGAGATGTGGTGACTTTCATTATTGTGGGTGCTGAGAGGACTAACTCTGGTACGTGGTGTATTGAGGCACTGGGTGGCAAACAGGATTTAAGACAATTCTACAGATTTTCTGTGTTAACTGTTACCATGTGATGAGTATTCATGTGGCACTGACCTCAGAACACATGCAGAGCCAAACCCTGAATCGCCCAGGCTTTGGTGATGAGCTAAGTCTGACTCTGCTCCTTCTGGAAATCAAAGCTGAGACTCGGGGATGCTTTTGACCATCCAGACTTGATGTAAGCGTGACGGAGCTATCGACGGACTCTTACTTTTTGTGGCAGGGGCTGGTTATGAAAGGGAAGTCTGTTTCAGAATTTGAGATTTTAACGTGGAAAAATGTGGATTTCAAGTAAGGCCTACTTTAAGTCTTTTGAAACTGAACTGCACTCCTGTTTTTCCAGTCTTTATGGTAAACTCTCCTCCCTCAAAGTTGAATCACACTTGGATTTACTGAAAGAGGAAGGGCTGACCCTTGGGAACTGGCCAAATGACAATTTTCGGTTGACAACAAAATTGTTTCAGAGTTCTACTCAGCCTTGCTTCTGGCCAGAGATACCATCAGATTAGATAAATTGAACAAGCCAGGGGGCTACCAAGAACTGCCCAAGGAGACCTCCCCAGGCCTGCTGGTCTGTGAGAAGGACACGCGGGCAGGATGTGTCCCAGGAACAGGCAATGCCATGATGAGCCGTTTTTCTATACATTTTCATTTCGGTTTAGATCTGAGGCAGGTGGGGGGTTGACAAGACTTCTTCTGTCTGTACCTCATCCTGGAGAGAGAAGGTTAGGAAGCTAATGGTCTGACATCAGGGGTGTCACATGGAATGTGAGCCCTGATTCCAAATGTGGTGCAATTTTCTGATGAATCCACAACCAGAACCTGGACACCAGGAAGTACAAGCCATTTTAACTTGGCCTGAGTATCAGAAAGCTTTCTTAGGCTATTAATTCAAATTGTAAAAATCATATTTACAAGAAACCCGGGAGTAGATGGATGGCATATTAGAATTATCTGGAGATCTTTTTAAAATCGTGTCTGTCCTGGGTCATAATTTCTGGATGTGGGGGAGGCCCAGGCGTGTGTATTTTTGCGAAGCCCCCCAGGTGATTCTATGCTTGGCCCCACTGAATTGAAACCCAGGGATTTCGATTAATTAATTAATCAATTCCATAGTAACATTGTTTTTGTCCCATCCAATGAGCATGCCAGCTGTGGCCCACTGTTCCTGTCATTGAATTTGGAAGTGCTTTGGCTCCTTAAAGTACATGGGATCTGTGTGTGTGTGTGTGTGTGTGTGTGTGTGTGTGTGTGTGTGTGTGTGTACACGTATGTGTGCATTTATCTGTTTTCTGAAGCATGCAGCCTGCCGCTGGGCCTGTGACATGTGATCAGAGCGATGAGGAGACGGCAAGCCTGGGCACGCTGACCCTCCCCGTTTCTCTCTGCCTGCACACAGAGTTAACATCCTCTAGGTAAAGCTCTGGAATCCCACGGTGACCTTTTCGTGAAGCATTAGAATCAAGTGGAACATTTCCAGTTTTACCACAAATGCTTGCCCCATGGGAAAACACTTGCCTACATTTTATGACAATTGATTCTGATTTTGAGGAGCTAATTTGTGTTGAATGCAAAATGTCTAGCCTCGCATGGAAACTGGAAAGTCCCCACATCCAGGCAGGTCCAACATCGTGTGTCTGTTGTAAAGACAGGGGAAACAATGAAAGATTGTGTTTTCTGTTTCAGAAAATCCTTCCTGCATTGTTCTGCATATTTTTATTTTTTTACAGTCCTGTGGGTCTAATGACGACAGTTACAGATATCTGGGGTCATGGGAAACTTCATCCTGTCTGGTTCTGAGTTCCGAGATGGCAGAGGCTGCTGGATCTTTTACTGTGAGAAGTTCCCACGGTGCCAAGGATCCCGATGTGATCATGCTGACCCCTCTGAAGGATACTTGCATACAGGACTGACTGACATTTGGACTCTGCAGGGAAAATCAGCATTTCACTCCCTGCATTGTTGCTCTGTCCACCAAGGGAGGAAAGTGCCTAGGACTGACTGTATGGTGTACCCAAGAACTCTGGAACCTTCTAACCTCGTCTGGAAGAAGTCACAGAGACAGTAGCTGCAACCTATCAGGCTAGCATCTGCTGACATACACAGGTGCCCCTCAAGCATACCTTCTGCCAGTGCCCAAACCAGGGGCTCACCTGGAGAAGTATTATCACTGATGCTTCAGTACCTCTGCCCCCAGTCCCAGGGCTTCCCAGGTGGTGCTAGTGGTAAAGAGCTCACCTACCCGGAGAAGGAAATGGCAACCCAGTCCAGTACTCTTGCCTGGAAAAGTCAATGGACAGTGGAGCCTGGCGGGGTGCAGTCCATGGAGTTACATGACTGAGCATGTGTCCATGAGGGTGGAGGGAGATGGGCTGGTAGCAATAAACTGGTTGAACTAAAATAAAAAATAAAAAACCATTTAACAATGAAGGTTAGACATACGAAATGCAGACTTGATCCCTGGGTCGGGAAGATCCCCTGGAGAAGGGCATGACAACCCACTCCAGTATTCTTGCCTGGCGGGCTACAGTCCATGGGGTTGCAAAGAGTCAGACATGACTGAAGCAGCTTAGCATGCATGCATGCCTCCAGTTCCAACCAATGTTTTCTTCAGTAGGAACAGCAAGTGGTATTTGAGGAAGGAGATGGTGAGATGCCTATTAACGTAACAGAGATGCTCAATGGAACATTGCTTGTTTGGTCTTGTGATCTCTGGTCCAAGGGAGGCAGTTCTTCAGTACTGGAGCAATGGTGGGCTTAGGACTTCTGTGGTTTCCTTCCTGAGGTCTATTCACAGTGGCTGTAACTTCATTGCAACAAAAGACAAATTTTAAGAGAACCCTCTTGCACAGGGGTCAGGGGGCTCTTTATCCAAAAGAATGTCAAGACAGATGGTAGTCATCCTAGTCTCCACGTGAACCCTTGAGAAGTTGGCTGCGGGGCTTGGGGCAGGCGTGGGTATCCGTAAGGATCTCTCTAGTCCCGAGCATCCGTAGCGTTCTCAAGTTCATGCAACTGTCTGTTCCTGTTTCTGGAATTTGCCTCTTGGCATTGTTGTGCAGGGGACTTTTTCCAGTTGTGCTTGTGGTAGAAAGGTCAGTCGTGTACCCGCGAACGTGGCGGTCACTGTTTCTTCCCCACGGGCGCTTAAGCAGGTATTTGACTGGGTCGCGGATGAGTTTGGGAGCTTGAGGGTCTTAAAACTCTCTTCCATCTGATTTTCTGGGGGGCCAGAATTCTCTCTGGACTCTGTTCCACATCTCAGAGACTTCATCTGTAAAACTGTGGGGCAAGTGTTTTCTGGTTGGTTGGTTTGTTTTTTGGTCCTCCATATAGGATTGAGAGAGAATGGAGGTAGAAAGGTAATGCCTTAAAAGCTGAAACATTTGACTTCTGGGGGCTCTAGTAGGTGAGGGCAGTTGTAGGATACCTTCTTAAACATTTACCTGAATTCCCTTTTTCCTGTTTACTGTTACCAGCATGAAAGGTTGAGTTGCTAATGGTCCACTCCTGTTCCCCAGATATGAATACTGGACATTTCATTTGGCTTCTTATCAATACCTCACCTGTGGTTTCTCTTCCTCTGCCTAGTGTTGGCTCACCCCAGGGAAAGGAGGAGTTTCCCCCAAGGACTAGCAGGGTGTGGGTACAGATATTATCACATATGTGATATTCACACAGGGTTTCATTCATTAGTCCATCATATAACAAGTGATGCTCATTCATGTGACAAAACTGTTTTGAGCATCTTTATTGGGTCAGATTATACTCTAGGCACTAGGGATGCAGCAGACAGAGCAGACAGGATGCTTGTCCTCATGGAGCTTCTGTTTTATGAAAGAAACAGACAATAAATATGTTATCACGTGGTATCAAATGGTACACGAACCTGTAAGATGCTCTTCTCTTTTAAACCTAGTTTCGCCTCTTTCCCTTGAATTGACTTTCAGCTCTAGGCTCCCTGGCCAGTGGTTGGTCCCTCATGGGGACTCCCATGCCTGGCTGTCCCTGACTGTAGATATCTGCAGGCTTACTCTCACGCTGTGTAACCATTTTCCGTTACAGAAGCTTCTTGCTGCTCACCAGAGCCTTAATCTCTTATGCTGCGATCAATGGGTGTGTGCCTTTCCCACTTGGATGCTCATTTTTTAGTCCTTACTGCCTCCCTCAATGTCCTCCTGTTCCATTTTTCTTTATAGACTTTCAGGTCTACTGTACCTGCTGATCACTTAGTGGAAAGTGCCAGACATCTCCCTTAATTAATTCCATCGATTTTAAATCCCACAAGGTTCGAGGTCCTTAGATTTCTGAAGCAGTTAAATGGAATGTCTAAATTCCAGCCTTTTCCTTCTACAAATTGTTTTGCCACAAAGTTGCTGGGAGAAGGTGCTGCAGTTTTATTTATTTCAAGGAGTGTATTAATCCACAGAGGGCTCTGCATTCCTAACTGGCTGTTTGTACACAAGAGAGAAGGAGAAAGGTGTTTGGGTGCCTCTTTCTCCCCTTCTCTCATCTCTTCCCCAGGAGACATTTTTCTCACTCTCTCCTTCCTTTTGCTCACCTTTCTCCTTTGTCACTTATTTCTACAATACTGGCTGAACTGGGACTTTGTCTTAGCAGCCAATTGTTTCTCAATTCTTTGAAAAAAGGTGTGACCTGGACTTTTAACTACCCAGGGTCTTTTCCAGGAAGGTACAGCTAAAAACCTATGGCAGTATGTGAGTTATACATACATGATTTTCTAATGCTTTTTGCTAATAGTAAGCATGGAATTTTTAGAAAAGTGTTATCAAATCTGGCTCAAGCATTGTAAGATTTGTAAGAACGGTAACCTTTCCGCATGGAGAAATCATCACTAGAGGAACTTGGAGATGCTGTGAACTCAATTCCCTCATTTTATAAATCCAAGTGTGGGGTACAGATTGAAACCGTATCATGAACCGGACCTGATACTGGGCATTATATATGTATGATTTCTGAAGGGTGGGGGAACTGACTTCTGGGCATATTACAAGCTGCACCTAAAACCCAGTTCATTTCCAATCACCGTACTGCCTCTTCTTAAACCAAACAGCCAAAAAGAGGGAAGAGAGACTTAGTGCAAAGAAGTTCCTTGGACTGACTCCCAAGAGGCTTACCCTCCACCCTGCCTGCGAGGCTGTAAACAATCATGGACCTTCCTCAAAAGCTGGCACTGGCAAATGCTGGGTGGTGGCTAGCAGTGGGTGGTGCTTGGAGCAGTGGCAGTCGTCAAAGAGTTAACGTTGGCTGGTGGGCATGTGAACGGGTTTGGAGGAGGAGATGGACAGATGAATACACCCTCCCAGCCCCCATCATGCCATCTGACCATCTGAAGTTGCGTACATGGTGGAAGGCCAAGAAACGTTCTAAGAAGGGGCGTGGATGTGTCTGAAAGGACTTTTTCCTTTCTGCCTAGGCCAGCCAGGCAGCAGAGCCCTGCACTGCCTGTGGCTGGGGAAGACTCTGTTGCTATGCGCCGGAAGCTTAATTTTATTATTGCTCTCCCCTATTTAATGTCTGTCTCTCAGGCAGCTGGTGATGTTTTAATGAAGCTGGAATTGTATAGTCTGTAGCGCTGGATAATCATAAGCTGCCGAGTCAGAATCAAATTAATAATTCATGAAATTAAAGTGTATAATTAATTTGAACCGTGCAGATGAGAAGAAGGGCCAGAGCCCACAGCCTGGAAGGAGCTGAAGTGTGGGGAGCGTTTACTGAACTCAGCTTCTGTCCCCAAATAGTGTAAATCGGCTTATACGACAGGTGTAGCAAGTCTGTGGGTGCACATATAGGCTTACCTGAAACCAAGTACTTTCATCTCAAACTTGGATTAAGCTTCTTAGAAGCTGCGGGGCATTTTAATTGCTTTTGATTCACCCTTCCTTGGTCCCAGAAAAATCTTGTTTTAATAGGAAATGAGATTGTCAGATGTTATTGGTTACGAATCTTGGTGGCATGTGGGTCCCTTGCAGGCTCTGTCAGAACGTTTGCTCTTTTCTGCAGTCGGCAGAGACATAAATCACAGTCCCCAATTATAGAGTCCTTGAGCTTCCTAGCCCCTCGATTCCTCTCTCATGAGTGTGCTGCTTCTCATATGCACACAGACATGCACACAGGAAAATATAAACAACTTCCTGTGGACCAGGGATCCCCAGCCCCTGGGGTCTAATGCTTGATAATATGAGTTAGAACTGCTGTAATAATAATAGAAATAAAGTGCACAGTAGTGCGCTTGAGTAATCCTGAAACCACCTCTTCACTCCCACCCCTTCCACTCTCCATCTATGGAAAAACAGTCTTCTATGAAACTGGTTCCTGGTGCCACAAAGGTTGGGAACCACTGCCCTAGACAACAGTGATGGTACGTCTCGCATCTGGTATCTTCTTTTCCTGCTCAGATGTGTTTTGCAGTAGCTGAAGAAAGGTATTCTCGGTGCTGTTTTTAGCAGCAAAGTGAAGGGAGAGGCGCCTGAGGATCTGCCTCATCCAGAGATGGGGCCTGGTCCACAGATTTTGGGACCGCACCGCCTTCCTTGTCTGACGCTTTCAGACTGCTCTGTGATGCTCATCTTTGTCCCCTCTTGAGGTGGAAGAGGGCAGGGGTTCTGCTGATTACTGGTCATGTTGACGTTATTTGCTGGGCCTTTTGCCTGGACTCTGCAGCTACTGACTGGGATCCCACTATTGTAGCTTTGGGATGCCTGCCCTGGTCCTTCTGTGTGTGCTTGGCTTTGAATGACAAACGCGTAGTAAGCAGAGGGACCTTTGGGTTCCACTTTTCATTGGAAAATTCCTTGTGGAGTTTTAGCCTCCTAAGCATGGCATGTTCCTCCCCCAGTGGAGACATGCAGAGAGCAGGAAGCCAAAACAGGGACCTGCATTTGTCCCTTCCTCCTTGTCAGGCCTTTGAGAGTTCTTGTTCTAAAGAGACACATGCTTGGAGGCTCTGATATTGGCTAATAATGCATAAATTCCCCCAAGGTTTGTGCCGAAGTGAGCCTCCACGGACTTTAGCTTCTTGAGTCTTCAGAATGTTTATTTGTCTCTCACAGAGAGGCTGCTGTCTACCCCTGTGTTCACACATTTAACCAGAAACCCCAGGAGGAAGTCCTCCTGAAGAGAAACCTCCTTAATCATCCCGGGCCTCACACACCAGAGTCTAGTTCTCTTGACTCTCTCTTGATCTTCTCTAATCTGGTCTGTTTGCGTGGCCTTCACTTCTCACCCACCTTTCTGCTTCCCCATAGGTAAGGTTTCAGCCCCTGGTGATTTGCCAGACTGACTGATTACCCACAAACACATCTCAAGTTCTGTTTTGCTTCCAGCAATCCTTAAACCATTGCATGTCTAACATTCTCAGACTAATGCACAAATCAGGAACATTTGATGCCCAACCCATGACAAACACGTTTTGGGGCAGAAGTAATGGTCCTGTAATATGTCTGGCTTCCTATCTTCAAAGCACTTTACATACACAAGTAAATCCTTAAAGTAGCTATCCATCTTTTTTGGGGGGGGGGCAAGAAAGCCAAGATGGAGAATTAAAGTGACTTGCTCAAGGCAACTGGAATGGTTGGCACCATGATGGGTTTTGTTTTGTCCTACTTTTTGGTTGGTAGAGGGAATCTTAGACAACCCCAGGATTTGGAAATGAAATGTAACCACCTAAGAGCTTCTGGAATTTCCTTCTCTTGTGTTCAACTAAAAATTTTTGACTGCCCTGGGTCATTGGATATTATCTCTGAAAAAGTGTTATCCTATTACATGGTGGCTTGTACAGCCCTCTAGCCTAAGTTTAATCTGTTTTTGACCAGATTAAATTTCATTTAAGACTCCTGTGGAACAATCAGAGTTTGTGCATAGTGTTTATTTGTGAGTTCTCTTTTTATATACCAACATTTTGGTCAACCCATAGCTGCTTCCTCTAGGGAATGGGATCTTTCTGACTTGAATAAGTAAAGTTTACAGAGATTATGGTCTTTTTCTGGGTTTAATGTAGAAAGAATAGAATGGCATGAGAATGGTGGCTCCTGGGTCTACCTGTCTATCAGTCGAGTAACTGGACTATGACCTGCCAGCCCAGTTGTTTAGCCATGCTAACAGTGATTAGGTTGGATTGCATAGGATCAATCAGTTTAATCAACCAGGTGGCGTTCAGCCATGAATATGGCTGGAACCAGTGAATTAACCAGAAAAGCACAGTCATACCTGGGTATTTGAGCAGATGCATGCTGAATCCACACCAAGGAATTAATGTAAAGTGGGAAGCCCAGCCACTTTTCTCAGTGCCGTGTTTGAAGTCTCCTGTGTATCAGGTGGAGCTTTATGAAGTGTAAAATGTCTTTAGAAAGTCTTATAGGAAGAAAGGTAACTCGAAAACCTATAATGATGGAAGAATGTGTTACTAGTAAAAGTAGCCCCCCCCGCACCTCACGCTGGGAGGCGATTGTTCTTAGATGTCCTTTGTTCGGATCTTCATCGCACTCTTTGTACCAGACTGGGAGGGTGACTTTTACTTAGAAAGAAACTGAGGCATACCTAGCGGCAGTGACGGCGTCAGATTCCCTGTGAGCAGAGGCAGAGGTGGAGACGGGCATCTGTCTTAGCAGTCGCTTTCTCTAAGAGCCTCTCTTCTACTCCCATGATGCAGGAAGAAGCCCTTCCTCTAGCCTTCTGGGTTCGCTCCAGCCACTCTTTTTGATCACTTCAGTTTTCTCAGATGCTTCAGCAGTGCAATTCGCTGTTCAGTTCAGTCCAGTCACTCAGTCGTGTCCGACTCTTTGCGACCCCGTGAACTGCAGCACGCCAGGCCTCCCTGTCCATCGCCAACTCCCAGAGTTTACTCAAACGCATATCCATTGAGTCGGTGATGCCATCCAACCACCTCATCCTCTGTCGTCCCCTTCTCCTCCTGCCCTCAATCTTTCCCAGCATCAGGGTCTTTTTCGGTGTTAGGGCTTTGCTAAAACTCAACACCAGGCTTAGGCTTTATGAAGTTACAGACCCCCAGGGATAAATATTTTGACCCTTTAGCAGCTCCTGAATGAGTTATTACACTCATCCCTTGGCATGTACGTAATGAACATGTAATGAAATTCAGTAATTAACTTATTTAATTTATGTATTTGTTTAATGTGTGCCCTTAATATTTGTCTTATGATCTTAGGAAATCTCTGCAATTCTGTTGGTTTTGATTATAAGATTCTAGGACACAGGGACTGTGGCTATGCAGTTTTATTTGTTGTTCACAGTGTCACATTAACAAAATTACATTTGGTTATAATTCAAAAGAATAAGTTCGTGTACAGAGTATTTTAATAAAGTCCATTTTGTAAGAACTAACGTCATTTTGAAAGTAGTAGGGAAATAAGCTTCACTTAGTGATTCTGAGCAGATGTGGGGTCTTCTGGCTTGCTGCATCCATGCATGCAATTGCAATTGCTTTTTATTATTGAGATTTAGAGATTGATTTAGACTGTGAGGGACACACACACCTCTGATGGTAGGGTCTTGAGCTGGTTTGGAGCAGAAGCCAGCAGTCCCTTTTTACACACCAGAGATGATTCATGGTCACTTTCCTTCGGCACGTGAAGAGGTGACTTCCACCATGCGTGCCAGGAGACTTTTTGCCTTTGTCAGCTGCTAGAATTTGGATGTAGGTGTTGTATGGTACAGTTGCTCCCGGGTGGCTCAAGTGGTAAAAGAATCTCCCTACCAGTACAGGAGATGCAGGGGACATGGGTTTGTTCCCTGGGTCGTGAAGATGCCCTGGAGTAGGAAATGGCTATCCACTTCATATTCTTGCCTGTAAAGTTCCATGGGCAGAGGAGCCTGGTGGGCTACAGTCCATGGAGTTGCAAAGAGTTCGATGTGGCTGAGCACACACACAAACACACACATTACATGGTACATGGGCTTATTTTGTTTGTGTGCCAGAGGTCTTTACCCCAGCTTCCAAGTTAATATTGCGTCCCCCAGCCTGTAAAGGGCACTGGTGAGAAGTCGTTTGCCCCAGATATAAGAGGGAGGCTCTTACCTCACTGATGATTTTGGCAGAATTTGTAAGCATTTGCATCTTCCTTCATCATCTGTTATGAAAAATGGAGATGGCTCATTCCAGCTGATCCTGGTGAGAACGGGGTGGCTCTGGTTAACACAAATGACCTTTTCAGACTGCGCTTCTTGGAGAGGGGACCAAAGTGCCCACAAGCACTGACAAGATCCTGCACGAACACGTTCCTGTTTCTTGTGCAAACCAATCATTTATTTGTTTTCCAAAGTGAAGCCCAAAGCATAGAAGGTTCATAATTTTCAAAAATTATTTATTATCATTATAGCACTTCCCCACAGGCAGCAGATAGCCCATTATTCAGAATTATAACCTATCCTGGTTTTCGATCCTGCCTGAATAATGAAATTGGAAGCAATGCAGGAAATCTGGGTATTCGTGTTAACTAACCATACTTCACTCAACAGGAGGCGGGAACCTCGTCCAACCAAAGATTTGTTTATTTTCTCAAAAAGGCATGTTTTGTGCTCAGGGCCTCTGGTTTTTAACTTTCCAACACCAGCGAAGAGTCACTGAGTAATTTTTAACTGCAGGATGCATCCCTTTCCCCAGATTCTCCCCACCCACTGCAACATATTTCAGTTTAAATGGCCAGTTCTTTTTCTTCTTAGAGCTGTGTCTCTGCATGGGTGAGAACTACAAAACCGGTCAGGAGGAATTTGATATGCCAAGTGGGTCAGCTCATTATAACTTCTAGGAAACCACAAGATAATTGTAGGGCTCTTGCTGGTAGGCTCCTCAGCACTGGGTTAAGCATTTTAAACTCTTCTCTGCTCTACTTGCAAGAGCTGCTTCTCTTTACAGTCCCTTTTATAGGACATCAGAATAAAGGTGGTTGACATATGTTTTCAAGGCAGAATTTTCCAGGCAGTGTCCAGGGCTTATCTGGTAACTGACCTTAGCGTTTTAAAAGAGCAAAGATAAAATATCCCCATAGTAAGTGGGAAGTAAATTTTGGATAGTCAGCTTCAAATCATCAGAATGCCTCTGGTGATAAAGAGTGAAGTTTTCACCAAATGATAGCTATTTCACTATTGATGGATTCACTATGAAATGGTCAGAATTGGCCAACTGAAATACCTTTTGCTCTTTATCTCTGTGCTCAGATTTGTGCCTTCATTTTTTTCTCCCTCCTTTTCTTCATCTTTATCATAATTAAAAAGTATTTTTATCATAGAAAAGTCATCTTCCTATTTTTTATCATCAAAAATATTTATTATTATTATAATAACAGGCAGCATTTATATAGCATTTACAATACGTATGGGACTCCTCTTGGCACTTTTTAGGCAATTTAGTTAAAAGAAACGAAGTAGATGTAAATATTCTCTCTGTCTTACAGTTAAGGAATGTGAAGCCCAGAGAGGTTAACTCACTTACCTAAGGTCACACAGCTAATCAATGGCATATTGAGTCTATGTAGGCAAGTGGTTTGAGAGTCTATGCTTTTCATCAGTAAGCTGTGCTACTTCTCAGTATAAATACAGTAAGCAAAGGAGAGATAATAATATTAATAATAATGAATAGTAACAGTAGTAGTAAACATATTTCCTGTGCATCAGGTACTGTGGCAAACACTTTAAATTACTGTCTCATTAATCTTCCCAGTAATTTCATTACTGTTAGTATCCCTTACTTACTTTGCATATTTAGAAACTGACGTAGTTTCTAAACTTGCCCCATGTTACACATATAGTAAGGAGCAGAGCCACTTATTATTGTTGAGATAAATCCTGGAGGGCTTCAGGACATTTCAAGGCCACATAAATCTCTGTGAGGAAGCAGAAGGTGGAGTGGGGAGTTGGAGGAGGTTTGGGATGGTGGGTCTTTGCGATGAGTCTATAGTCAGTGAATCCACCATTTCTTGTCTGTTATTTGCTCTGCTCCGTGAACATAGCCCCTCATTTTCAGTCCCCGGCTTGATGGGCTTGATGAGAAGGGTGGATGTGGAATGGCACAGGGCCGTCGCCACAGCCAGCTCTCTCGCCGAAAGTGATGCCCTGTGACCCGGTGATGCCTGCCGCATGCCCAGAAGCCAGGCCTGTGGACATCCTGACCTCTGCTTTGCTGCTCGGGAAGGGACAGTGTGGGTCCTGAGACTGCTCTGTTCCTGGTGAGCATGAAACTGTGCCACTGTTTCCCCCTTGGTCCTCAGGCTGAGTTCTTGCCATCCCTCTCCTGTCGCTCTGAGAGGTTCAGACCTTGTTTAAGGCCTTTCTGGAACAAAGATGTCTATGGCTCTCCCTGTCCCTCTGGCTTTAGCCGTCACAGCGAAATTGGGGGCTGACCAACCTTGGAGTCAGGCTCCAAGATTCATTACTCAGAAAAACTTCTGCTTTATGTGAACTTGGTCAAGTCTAGAACACCAACAAAACATAAACTCCGAAAGTTTCAACTGGCTCCATTCTATTGGTGTTAAAGAAGCAACTCAATAACCATTTATTGCGAATTTTAACCATATTTTCCCTTGAGATTTATCAACACCTTTCTCTGGATGGTGGGGTTTTGAGTGTGGCTCTTTTGTTTTAATGTGCAAAAATGTGATGCACACATGGGTGGCACTCATCAGAATGAAGTCAGAAAAATGGAAGATTCCAGGGTTTTTATGCCGGTTCATTCTTGCTTTCTTATCTGTGTATACGTACACGTGTGTGTCTGCCCATATCTGAGCCTGTGATACGTGGTCAGCAATGTCTTTTGGAGGCTGGTCTCCTTCTCTGTCATCTCTAGGAACGTCTCCACAAGGGACAACCCCCTTGAAGTATTTCTGTAAGTGTCTTTCTCCTTGTTTCCCACTGTTTGCTTCCATTCCCCCATCACATGTTAATGGCTCACATCATCTTTCCTTTTCATCACCCAAAAAACAAAATCTCACTTGGCTTCTCCTCTGATTTCAGCCTGTCACTTGATGAGGTCCCTGCTATTTATATTTTTGTTTGTAGGAGGGAGCGGGGAACATATAAATAAAGCCCAGGCAAACCGAACCGCCCGGCTGGATACGAAGGGACTCCCTCATCTCATGGCAGCAGGGCTGCCTAACTGGTAGTTAAGCAGGGCCCGAGAGGTCCACACTGTGAATGCCGTTGAAAGGGTTACTGGGAAATGCAAACAAAAACAACATGCAAATGAGGCTGCCAGCAACAGGTAGACTTAATCAGATGCTGTCAGATGAATTCAGCATCTCCCCGATTGTCGCCTCTCTTTGCCTCCCATTCGGAAGCCCTCATCTGCTCCAGATGTGGTTTAATTTACTGCGACTTGGCTAATTACTGTAATTAAGGATTAATTACTGTTAATTACTTTCACATAAACTCAACGCCAGTCAAAGAGCGGAGCCTTATGAAGTCTGCCACTGAAGTGAGCACGGCTCGGCGGCCTGTGTGAGCTCTGCAGGTCTCTGTGTATTGCCTGGGCCCCTGCTGCCACAAATCTGCCTGACCTTCCAGCATCACCAGTGGGATGGGAGGGCCAAAAGTGCAGGAAGGGTCAGCGCTCTAGCCTGCACAGGGCATCAACTACCAGGCACTTCCTTACACCGTGGGCAACCAGAAGGCCAGGGCTGATGTTGGGGAGATGGCCTGAACAGCCTGCAGAGAGAGCCACGAAGCACCAGCCGTGCCCTGTGAATGTGGGAGCCAGTCTTGTCTTCTTTTTCTGCTATTACCCTGTTGGCTTCGTGAGCTAGCAAGAAGCCAGAATTCCACATTGGTGCTGAGGCAGGGGAGAAGTTCACAGTAGGTAACTGGAACAGAAATAAAAGAGATGGCCAGAAGTCAGCCCCAGGTCATCCATTTCTTCCTGAGTGCCCCCTGCCCTTCTTCTTCCCTAGGCTCCACCTTTCTCCAGCTGTTTAGAATCTTTCCCTTTCTCACGCATATGTGCTTAGTTGCTCAGTGGTGTCAGACTCTTTGCGACCCCATGGACTGCAGCCCACCAGGCTCCTCTGTCTGTGGGGATTCTCCAGGTAAGAATACTGGAATGGGTTGCCATACCCTTCTCCAGGGGACCTTCCCAACCCAGGGATCAAACCCAGGTCTCCCGCATTGCAGGCAGATTCTTTATCATCTGAGCCACCAAGGAAGCCCTTCCCTTCCTCATTCCATTTGAATGATCAAAGATAGAAATTGTGCTTTCTCAGCCACTCCAGTTCTTCCTTTGTCTCCATCCTTGACTGAGACTGCTCTACTTCACGATATCAAGGCTCCGCAGTTGCTCAGTGCAATGTGTGTTTTCCAGTTCTCATCTTCACGGACTTCTTTCTTTGATGTATTTGATACTTTCTTTCATGACCTCCTCTTAGAATTCCTATTCTCTTGGCCTCTGTGATTGTGCATTATTTTGTTTCTCTTCTGCCATAGGACCCTTAGGTACTGGTGTTTCCCTCAAGTCCTGATCTCACGTGGGCTCTGCATGGATCTCATTCTCCATACATCCTGACTGATTCCGTCCATCTCAGGGTATCTGTGACTCATCCTCCAGACTGAGAACTCCCTGGCACCACGTTGTGTGTTTTGTTCATTGTCTGCCCCACAGGCAGGTAGTGGTGCTGTCAGCGTGATGCTGTCCCTATTTGCTGGACCATGCCACCCTGAGTCAAGCGCATCTTCTGGTGTCCACCAGCGCGACTTTCAAGGCTCTTTCTTGTTTTCTGCTCCACCTTTACCGTTGCAAAGGAGAATTTTTCTGTTGGGGTGACGCAGGTCTTTGAATGTGTCCTTCGAGAAAATTCTAGGACCAGAGTGTTTCAAAGTGGGGTCTGAAAAGGGTCTTTTTGATTGTGAAATTCCAAAAGATGTATCACTGATGCAGAAAAAGAATGCTGGAATACTTTGTGATATGTTTTTTTTTATCCTCTATATTGTCTTTATAAAAAGTAAGCTGCCTGGACATAAGTAGGGTTGTCTTCATATTGACAAAAGGATGCTGCTCAAGTGTAAAGGAAACCTTAATTGAGGGAAAAAGAAACTTTGAAATGAATTTTTTACTATTGTCAATTTTTCAGTAAACTGAAAAAATAGTCCTTATATTTGAATCAATTATAAGTAAGATTTTAACTTTTATTAAATATTTTAAAATCTTACACTAAACCTGCTGATCAATTAAAGAAAAATGTTTCATAAAATTAAACTTTTTTTTTTTTAAATAGACCTTTTATGTGTTTGTCTCTATGTCACAGAAATAGGCTATTAATTTTTTTCTGTAGTTGACTGGAGTGCAAATGGGTTATTGGCATTACTCATATCCACGCAGGCATTCACTTACTCTGTGTTACTGTGTAATGTAAGTGTAGATTCGTTTTGTGTGTGTACTGTATTATATTTTGTATGTGCTTGTATTTTTCACTACATGTTTGCACTTTGTGATTTGAATGGGTGTTCAGGTATACGTGATTTCAGTGGGGGTTCACTTTATATACAGAGCAAAGACATCAGGTGTTAGGACTGTAGGGTTTGAAGTTACCTGCTTTCTTGTTTTCCCCTGGAAGTTTATGTTAAGGGGTATATTTCTGAAAGTCTAGATTCCCAGTGATGGTTTAAAGGAAGTGTTTCTTGGACACTGTGAACCAGAATCAGCTTCAGTGGACAACTCATTTGCAAGTGTAAAATAACAGAAAATATCAAACTACCCTGTGGAATTATTTAACTGCATGCTAGTATTTCTTGACTGAATCATCAACCCCATGATCTGAATTTCTCCTTCCAAGTGATTTGTCAGCCGTCACCGTCAGATAATGTGTTTGTCATGGCTATGTACTAACTCTTGAAATCAGCTATTGGGTATTTTTTTCCTCGTTGTGTAAAATGGCTATAACATAAATGGCTCACTTAACGTACTGTTTGAATGCCTGTTGTATGTCACACACAGGACCAAGCCCTGGGGATAACATGGTATTAAATTATCTGTAGTGATAAATTACAGTGTGATAAAATTAATAATAACCATTACCGTGAGAAACAAATATAGTTTGACATATTGAACACTTTTTTCTCTGGCGGTGGTATGCATTTACTTAAATGTCTGGATAGCATGGAAGGAGCTAGGAAAGGCAAGATGATACTATGATAGAACTGTGATCTGGAGGGGGAATAGTTATATAATGTTTCTGCCAATGCCATCAGTTATTTCAGGAATATCTCTGAAATAAGGAAACGTGGAATAAAGAGATAATATCATGACATCATTTTCCAAACTGGAGAGCAAGAACTGTAGTGATTAGGTGAGAAGGGAAACAAAACATTTCAGATTTTTCTATAATTCCTTGATGCGACTATAAAAATATACTTCTCCAGGTAAAATTTACTCTAAATGCTTAATTTGATTATATCTTATGCAGTTATTTATGTTGTATTGCAGAAGCTACATATCCACTGTAGTTCTGGCTCATCTCTATTCAAATTACGATATATGTTCCTGTATCGCTTTTGTAAAATGGATTATTTAGATATAAGTATTCATTCAACATTTAGTGCAAAAGAATTTATTGAATGGATAGAGAGACTCAAAGTAAGCACGCGTAGATATGCGTAGTCTAGATAGAATGAGACTAATTTGTGTACATTGGCCAGGTATAGAATATGTATGTTTTTATACTATAGAAGTCGTTTTGGTAAATATTAGAGGCTCATATGTGCCTGTGTATGGGGTTGTATCCCCATGGACTGATTCAGGGACTTGTGTACAGGAGGATCTCCTTGCTGATAGTAGCAACAAAGCTGAAAGGAAAGCAATTGGGAGAACAAGGGAGAAGGAAAGAGAGCAGTGGTGATTAAGTCGGCATTGTTCTATACCATCGTGGCTGCCTGCTATTGTTTCCCCGCATTTGAAGATGAAACATATTCATTTAGCTTTCAGAACGGATGGCTTTAATAAGGGCAGAGCAGCGAGGTGGGGTAACACTGATGACTAGAGAGACCCATCAAGGCTCCCCCTAAGGCCATTCCGTCAGAGCCGAGGACCACATGACCATTAACTCCGCAATCAGGACAAGTTTTCAACATTCCGGGGTATCCTTCAATGGCAAAAAGAGTCGTTTGGAGTCAAGGGAAGATGTATATCAGCAGTAATTGGATTCTGGCCAAAGCTCTTAGGACAGTATTATCTATGGTGAGGGAATCGGGAGGGGCTGGACGGAGCCAGCCAGGTGTGATCCCAGCCATAGTCGAGAGAGCAGCAGCCACCGCAGGCCTCAAGCTGCAGGTGTCCCAGCACGCCGAGCTGCTGGTTTGCTCAGGAGTCAGTGGGGCCTGTCTGTGGGTGTAAGTGATCCTCCTTCCCCAGCAGAAGAGGGTTTCTGAACATCCCAAGGGATGAAACTTTGGGCTCCCAAGGATGAGGCCACCCACCCTGGTTGCACTTGACTAAACAAAGCTAGTTAAGGCCTGAAAGTGCCCCATGTACCCTCTCCCCACTGCTGCCCCCTCCCCTCTCTCCACCCTGACTACTTCATTACAATCTGCCTTCAGGCCGGAATTGCCCTGCTTAAGCCTCAAATCATTATAATTACCATTATTAGAAATAGCTGCGGGGGAGGCATTGGAACACCAAGTAAAAATGTGTGAGTGTGTCCGCCGGCCCTGGAATCACTCCTTTTGAGCTCAGGGGACCACAAGGCATGAAGGTTCCACCAAAGCCAGCTAATGCGATGGCTGTCAGCTCTACTCACCCCACCTGTCAAGAGGGGGATGCAGCGGGGTTCATTTTTTTAATTGACACCTTCCTCTCTCCTTCCACGCGCTCTCGTCTCAACCTAATTCCTCGTTTCATCTTCCTTCTTTGAGAAAAATCCATTCCTTTGCTCTCCGAATAAATAAAAGGGAAAAAGACACACAAGGAACAGTGAGATACACATTATCCTCCAGGAAAAAAAAAAAAAAAACACATAGATTTTAACAAAGGTGCAAACCAGGAAAGGCACCAAAAGTCAGAAAAATATTTGTCAGCCACGTATAAAGCAGACAGGATGGATAGATGGAGAGAGATGAAAAAAGCAAAGCAGGGTAGAGGAAAAAAAGAAAAATTTACTTAAAAATCAGAGAGAGAACGAGACAGAGAAGAGATGATGAAAATACTGTACATTTCTCATTGTCTAATTTCCTTCTAGTCTTTCTTTAAATGAAACCTAGAGTTTCCCACAATTGAAGGAAAGTCGAGTTGGGAATATGGTGGAGCCAGAAAACAGATGTCCCATGAATGTCTTTGATTTTTCAATTCATAAGGACTACTCTCTGTAGACTTTCAGGAAGGGTTGTGAAGTGAAATGGGGTGCGGTACTATTGACAAAAGATTCAAGGAGACAGGGAAGAAAGGTGTGTGTCCCACTGGATTCTACCCAACAGTGGTACCTAAACAACTCTTTGTTTTTATTTGTGGCAGCCTTGGAAGTTTACTCACTCTATGTTTTCTTAGCACCTGATGGGAGAGCCTCCTGAGAAAAGCTCCTTCTGTAAGCCTTGGGCTGTTAAACTTTTAGACCTCTGAATGATCATTTGTTTGAAGTTAGGTTGACACGAATCACATATAACGTTAGTGGTATTTAGAGATGCACTGGGTCAGTTAGTCCCCTAAGTCAAGAAATATCAGGATGAAGTTAGGGAAATAAATCTTTTTATTTCAGTGTTTTACGTCAGTGTATTATTTGTTTTATTTTCATGTTTAATTAACTCGATATAATTTGCATAAGTAAATGTATTTCATGTGACCTGTTTGATGAGCTCTGACAAATACGTCTGTCTCCCCCAGTCACCACCCCAGTCAAGACAGAGAACATTTCTGTCCTTCCAAACCATGCCTTCCTACCCCTGTGCAATCAATCCCCCTGCCACTATCCCTGGCTCCTGGCAACTAAAGACTAGTTTCTAGATTTTCATGGAGATAAAATTGTATGGAACGTAGTCTTTTGTGTCAACGTTCTTATCTCTAAAATCGCGAAAAATAATATTTTGAGATGCATCTGCACTGCTGCTCAACTCAGCAGGTTTTCTTTTTGTTGCTGAATAGTATTTCATTATGAGAAAATACCACAACATGTTTATCCATTTTTCTGTTGATGGAGATTTGGATCATTTCCAGTGGTATTCTCAAGAAGGAAGCTACTGCGAACATTTGTGCGCAAATCTTTGTGTGACATATATTTTCACTTTACTTAGGTAAACACTTTGGGTTTATGTTCCTAAGTTGTGTAATAACTGTGTATTTAATTTGTAGGAAACTGTTTTCAAAGTGGTTATACCTCTTTCCCTTCTTGAATGAGACCATACATTCTTTTCTACAAAAGGAAAATTAGATGAGATATTATATAAAGTGATACAAATAGGTATGGCAGTGGATATAAGCTTCTCATATTCTGTAAAGCTATATTTATGCTCAGATGAATAGTTTAAATTATCCCAGTTTTAAAATTAAATAACCTTAAGTAAGTCTAACCTCTGGTGGCTCAGAGGTTAAAGCATCTGCCCGCGATGCGGGAGACCCAGGTTCAACCCCTGGGTCGGGAAGATCCCCTGGAGAAGGAAATGGCAGCCCACTCCAGTACTCTTGCCTGGAGAATCCCATGGACAGAGGAGCCTGGTAGGCTACAGTCCACGAGGTCGCCTAAATAAAACCTTCCCTAAAATCTACAGGTCTAAATTATTAATTGATCTCATTAAATGTGCAGTTATCTAAGGAAACGTGAAAACACAGTTCTAATACTCAATGTGTTATATGGCCTAGTTTCTCACCTTCTCTAAGACATCTTCCCTAATCAGCTCCACCCTGAATTCCCTTAATGCTCATTCTTTCTACTCTTACTCACGCCAGAAATACTGTAGTGCCATCCAGTTTAGACAATATTATTTCTAGTTGGTGTAGTAGTTGGTCTGTTTAGGAATACCAGTTTTGGTACAGATCCCTTACAAACTGGAGCGTATTTTCTCCTCTTCACAGTCACCATGCCTCTCACTAATGTCAGGTGTACTCTAGGTGCTCAGTAAATACTTGAATAAGTGAACCTAGTCCCCAGGAGTTAGAGTTTAGAAAACTCACTACCCCGCTGTACTCTAAGGTGAAACATCGTAAGTAACACATAAGGGTTCCCCGGCGTAAGTCAGTCATGGACAGACACCCATACTCCGTTTTCTTATAAAATCATCCTGCCTGTTCATGTGGCTTAAATGGGTTCCACATTCAGCTCCCTGCCTCTGAGTAAATAATCAGGCGCTAAAGCTCAAGAAATACTTGGTTGCGGGTTTTCTTTTTCCACCCCGGCTGCTGACGTGTTGCCTCGCGGGCTGGATTCTGCGCTGCACTTGGTTCCCTCTCACAGCTTGTGGTGAGCGCAATTATTCCAAGATTCAGTGAATACCTGCTATTGTGAGGCTTCCCTAACCACCCAAACTGGTCTTTTGTTAGTGGTTATTGAGAGGATTGTCACAGCCATTGACCTACTCAATTTTACTTCAAAAGAAATGAGCATTTTTCTTCCCCTTTCATTTCTAAAAGCAGATATGGCAATTTGCTTAAATTGCTGTCTTTAAAAGTTTAGGTGATTATAATTTTTTTCCCTCTTGCCTTTTTTCTTCCTGTTCACTTAAGCAGCACAGCGCCGTCTCTTTTTCTGGGGTTGGACACGCTTCCTGCTGTAGGCTGTGTGAAGTGGCTGTGTGTGGCGGGGGAGGGGGGGGGTCGTCTGGGTATCTGGGTCCTGACACATTAGTATTCATTTACCTGAGATCTCCGATCTCCAAAATACTATTTTATTGAAATTGGTGATTAACATTTTAATTCTGAAGTCTCTTTTCTTTAGGCACAAATACTAGAGGTTTATAGCTTTAAAAATTCACCTAATGGAAACTCTTGATTTCTTTGTGGACAAAGATACGGTAGCAACTAACTTCCGTGACTGAGAATAGGAAGGTAGGTTACAT
>SJYA01005335.1:0-14199 GCA_006410615.1 Neotragus moschatus
TTCTAAGAGGCTTTAGGGAACTGACAGGAGCACTATGCTGCCGCCATCCCTTGTGAATTCATACCAACCGTGATGAATACGAATGAGAAGGAGCAAGGGTTCTAAATGGGTCCCTGCAGACTCATAGTAGTGCTCCTGACATTTGACAAGCCGGTTTGCAAGGGGATCTTCAGGGCACGGTTGGCAGTCGGTGGTGACGACGCCTAGCACCATTTGGGGCTGGAATCTCAGAATTAGTATTCCCTACAGAGACAATGCCAGCCCCTGTGTCTCATCACAGATGCCACGTTGGTGCAGCTCGAACGTCATTTAGGTAAAATTAATTCTGATTGATGAGGCCCGATTCTTGCGTTTCCTTCAGGAATCACTTGCTCTGACTGTAATTGGGTTGAAACATACATAATGCACTTGAGAGTGACGAGGACGGGTCGGCTTAGTCATCACTGTCCTGTAATTTGCTTCCCCCCTTCCCCACATTAAAACCATAAATAACATTGCCTCTTCTCTGGGAGGAACAGACAGTGATATTATGGGCACTGATCTTTTCCTTTTTCTTCACATTTGCTAAATTAAACTTTGTAAATAAGCTTTAAAAAGTCAAAAAGTGAAGTTCAAGAAGTTGTCAGAGCCACTTTCTTCCTTTGTTAATGAGAGAGGCTGCAGACTGAAGTCTCTTCATATCCATTTCTATGACTCCAAGATAGTCACAGCATGAAAAAGTTTGATGTCTACTTATTCCATAGTATAGACAAAAAAAGTATGAATACTTTCCCTGTTGCCCCCGCCTCAGAAAACTGTGCTAGTAACTAAAAGTACAACTAACATATATCACCTATTAGAGGAATTAAAATGCCTTGAATCTTTTTTTTAAAAAAAGTATGGCACATAAAGATAATAATAATTGTTCCTTAACATAATTTGGAGCCCAGGAAGGTGAGTGAGACCTGGGCAAGAAGGACGGTGAAGAGAGCAGCTATTGTATCAATTAGTTTTTGCTGCATAACAAAGACACCTGATGAAGTGGTTAAAATAGCAATCGTTTATTTGTTCATAGTTCTCTAGGTTGGTGATTTGGTTTAGTTTAGCCAAAGGCTTGCCTCTGCTCCATGTGGTGTCAGCTGGGTCACTCAGGTGTCTGCAGTCCAGTGACATTTCCAAGGACACGTGGAAGGCTGGCTGCCTGGCCCCCCTCACAGGACTACTGGTAGCAGGCTTGATGGAAGCAACTGGATTATGTGTTGCTGATCATCTAGCAGGCTAATATGGCTTCGTTCCCTTGATGGTGGCTGCAGAGCTCCTATGAGCAGCCAGAGAGGGCACGCCTCAGCTCTGTGAAATTCCATTGACCAAAGCAAGTCACGTGGCCACACACACCCAGGTTCAAGGGCTGGACTAGACTCAGAATCTTTATGGGAGGAATTTGTGGTGGTTCTAAAACATGTCCACAAATTCCTAGTAACTTCTCTACCAAGGAATGGAGGGCTGTGGCACTTCCCTTTGAATCTGGGTTAATCTTAGTGATTGCTTGTAACTTTAACAGCTGAAATGACACAGCACTAAATTTATTTGTTGCTTGTTTGTTGCTTGTTTGCTTTTTAAAAATGAACGAGAGAGTGATAGTCACTCAGTCGTGTCTGACTTTTTGCAACCCCATGGACTATGGACTGTAGCCCACCAGGTTCGTCTCTCTGTGGAATTCTCCAGGCAAGGCATCTTCCCAACCTCAGGATCACGCACTGCAGGCAGATTCTTTATTGTCTGAGCCACTAAGGAAGCACCCCACCCCCCAGCACCATTAAAAAAAAAGTTTTGGGTCATGTACTGGAAGCTCAGAATTTTAACCACTGGACCACTAGGGAAGGCCCCTGTCCTGCATAATTTTAAATGTGAGGTCAGTAAGGCTGTGCTGAGACTGACTTGCTAAAGAAGCCACTTCAGCATACGGGCATTCAGGCTGACCACTCAACTGAGCTCCCCGCTCACAGCTGGCATCAGCGGTCAGCCTTCCAGAGGAGCCGTCTTGAACCTCCAGCCCAGTCAAACCTTCAGACGACTGCAGCCCCGCTGACATCTGATGGTAACCACATGAGAGGCTCCAAGGAACAACGGCCCAGCAGAGCCCTTCCAGAATTCCTGACCCATGGTATCTTGAGAAAAAGATCAGATGTGCATTATTTTAATCCACCGCATTCTGGGGTGACATTTTTACTTAGCAATAATAACAGAATTAATTGGTTTAAAACTTCAAATGTAAATAATGTGGGTAATAAAAATGCTAGAAGAAATCTAGGCTACTAAACTTAGGAATTGAGGAGACCTTAAGCCCCCGAGCGGGCCCCACTTTGATTTCCTAAAGCTTCCGTTGTCTCCCTCACCACCACACAACTTGGTGCCAACAAAGCAGACTTGCCCACACAGTTGGGGTCAGCCAAAGAGCTGCAGTGCTTTGTAGGTCACTAAGATATCACAGGAGCTGAGAGCCTTCGCACAACCTCCTGGAAGAACCCAGGGATGTCCCCGTTTCCAGATACATTTCCAGCCTGGATCTGAGTCTCCCTCCACTCCGCATCACAGCACTGACCATCTTCACCAGTTGATAAAGAAACGCCACTCTCCAGAAGGACAACCCCACCCTGGGATCCGTACCTGTCTGCCTAGGAGCACAGCTCCTCAAGACTGTGTTAACAGCCTGCAGCAAAACGTGGGGGACCTCGGAGACTGCAAGTCAGAGCCCCTTTGAGGTCTCCCTGCCAAGTGTGGCTCTTCCCCTGCAGGAGTTACTGGGTCACGCCTTCCACCCCCGTGTGAACAGTCAGGCTTGATTCTATGCCTGCCCAAGACAGACCCTCATGTTCAGAGGATGGAGGAGGATGTCTCTGACTGGTCCCATACAGGATCACGTGCTCTCTCTCTCTCTCTCTCTCACACACATGCAGAGCTATTTTGCATGATATACTGTACGTGCCTGCTAGGTCCCTTCAGTCATGTCCACTCTTTGTGAGCTTTGTAGACTGTAGCCCGCCAGGCTCCTCTGTCCAGGGGGTTCTCCAGGCAAGAATACCAGAGTGGGTTGCCATGCCCTCCTCTAGGTGATCTTCCCAACCAGGGATCGAACCCGCGTCTCTTGTGTCTCCCGCCTTGGCAGGCATGTTCTTTACCGCTAGCGCCACCTGGGAAGCCCTCGATAGACTGTACTGTGTCACCCTGTGCAGTGATGTTCTGCTCCTGAACCCTCAGGTCAGCTGAAGACATGACCAGTCCCCTAGCTTCATAAGGATCTGATTATTTCCTTAAAATGACTACCTGGAAAGACCCAGTGAAGCATTTAAACCACATTGTTTCTGCAAGTCCCTCTCTACTTGAGGAGGTGAGCTCTTTCTCCCATTCAATGAAATTAAGTTATAAAAGGTTTCCTTTTTAAGAGCAACTGTCATGCTGGTGTGTTTAATCTCCTCTGGTTCCTGCGGAGGCCCGTTCACCTCATTTCCTCCTGCGGTTTGATCCTGGATCTTATAAAACAGCCTCACACACTCCAAGGGGCCAGGCTCTCCTTTTTTAAACCATCTCCTGGATTCCCTCCCATGGGACTTGCCCTCCCCCAGCCTGTGGGGCTGAGGCTGTCCAGCCAGGGGCCCTCAGAGCAGGCTGGGAGGGCCGCCTTCCCTCCTCTGCTGTGCAGGGCCTTGATCTCATTCCAACCTGGTCATAGATAGAAAGGGAGGTGGTGGTTAGGAGTATACCGATCTCTCTCAGAATCACTTCAGGGCCAATTAGTCCAGAGGAATGGCTTCGCTAGTGGCTCAGATGGTAAAGAATTGCCTGCAATGCAGAAGACCTGGTTCGATCCCTGGGTCAGGAAGATCCTCTACAGCAGGAAATAGCAACCTACTCCAGTATTCTTGCCTGGAAAATCCCATGGACAGAGGAGCCTTGCAGGCTACAGTTCATGGGGTTGCAAAGAATTGCACAGGACTGAACATGTGATGGATTGACAGTCTTCCAAATCTCCCTTCTGGCTCATACTAGGTGATGGTTTCTTGCCTCTCTTTCAGTTGGCGCTGAGGCAGAGAGATTTGCCCATCTTTTGATGTGTCTCCATAGTAACACTGACACCCAGGTTCCCAAAGACACACACATACACACACATGCACATACACACCTTCCAACCAGCCAGTAGCTCCCTGGGAGTCTGCCAGAGACTCTCTGCCCCTTGGGGCTCCCCTTGGCCTTAGTGAGCAGCTAGTACCAGCAGGAGCCACAGGAAACCAGTGTGACCACAAGTCTCGGCACAAGATGGACCCCCTGCCACATCATGACTGTGGGCTTTCCATATGGGAAAATGGAAAGCAGACTCAGGGACAGGCAGATGGAGACCACAGGGTCAGCTCTGCTGCTGGCCACAGGGAGCCCGGTGGGTGTGGCTCCTGTGTTTGGCTCGTGGACTTGCCACCTCTCGGGTTGTCCCTTGCCCTATCTGGGTTTTGGAGCAGCTCAGGAGGGTGAAGCTGGATCTCCCAATCAGACATTTCCTTCAAGATTGCTGCCTCTCATTGGTCCCAGGTGGAAAGGGGAGAATGGAGATGAAATTCCTGTTGGTTACGTTCTTCTAGTAGATCAGCTTCTCATAATCATGGACCACAAGGCAAGAGTCATCACCCATGCTCCCATGACCAGAGGTCAGTGAGAATAAGAAACCAAGAGGGCTAAGCCAAGCAGCATTCCTTCTATATCTGCACGTGAGAAATGGGGACACGAGAGGCCTCACTCTTTTCTGTTTTCCTGATGCTTAACCTTTGGGTTCAAGCATTCACCCTGGCTGAGCAGGGCTGGGCTGTCCTGCTCTGGTGGGTGGTCCATCAGACCAGTCTCACTCCCACCTTCAGCAGCCCTCTCCCCCTTGGGGTGCCTTCCTGGGCTGGCTGGCCGCTGGCCAGGATATGCTTTGCTCCCAGAAGCTGTCCATTGGGTCAGGATAATGAAATGTTCAAATTAACTTTGAGCCAATTTCAATTAACTTTGAGCCAAGACTGAAAATGTATTCTATATTGCTTTGCCTTTTTTTCCCCAGTCATATTGCCCAATGTAGCTTATCTGAAATTCTGCCGTGTGATTAAAAGTCAACGTTAGATCATCCAGGAATACAATGTCAACAACCCCGAGATGACTTGAAGTGGAATGTAAAGCCTTCTTTTATTAAATTCTGTTTTAGGAGCATAGACGCTGCTACACAGCCGTAACAAGTAATCCCCAGATCTCGGTGGACTAACACTGGGAGGGTTTCTTTTCATAAACTCCACTGATCCATTGAGGAGGACTCTGCTCTCCGTCACTGTGGTCTTTACTCTGGTACCCACCTGAGAATATAGCCCTCCTCTGTAATATCATTAGTCACGTGTCAGAGGGAGCGTCCAGCTTAGGCACCCTGGTGCCTACGGCTTCCACCTGGAAGTGACATTTCCTCTCCTCACTTTCCACGGACCAAAGTGAGTACATGTGACCCCTAAGTTCCAGAGAGACACAGAAGCCCAATTCTCCCTCACGCCTGGAGGATGAGAGGTGGAAGAGTGTCATCAAGTCTGTGGACCAGCACACATTTTCAGGGAGAGATTAAAAACCACAAATATTAAATGTTCTTGGAAGTTACAGTTCAATTAATTTTGTGTCTGAAGTAACTAAAGTCCAAAATTAAATACTCTTGCTCTTGAAAAGTCAAATCCAAAGTCTACAATTTCTGATTTGAAGTTAGCATTCAGTGACTTGAAGCACCCTTCTCTTTCTTAGAGTCCTAGATTT
Organism: Neotragus moschatus; assembly: GCA_006410615.1. NCBI lineage: Eukaryota > Metazoa > Chordata > Mammalia > Artiodactyla > Bovidae > Neotragus > Neotragus moschatus. The sequence continues at coordinate 5,794 of SJYA01005335.1, forward strand.
CTTCAGCCTCTCTGTGTGTACTGGCCTGCCAAGTATCACAATGGACTTAATGGTTTTCGGACTCGAGATGTGAAGTTGTTTCAATTTCTTAGTCTCTAGAGTATAAAGAGAAAATCTGATGCTGGGAAAGATTGAAGGGGATGACAGAAGATGAGATGGTTGGACGGCATCACCAACCTGATGGCCGTGAGTTTAAGCAAGCTCCAGGAGTTGGTGATGGACAGGGAGGTCTGACGTGCTTCAGTCCACGGGGTCACAAAGAGTCAGACATGACTGAGTGAATGAACTGAACTGAATACTGTATGATATCACATATGTGAAATCTAAAAAATCTGCAATGAACTGGTGAGTATAGCAAAAAAGAAGCATACTAGTGGGGAGAAGCAAAGAGGAGGGGAAGGTAGAGAGGGGGGAGTAACAGGTCAAATTATTAGGTATAAAATATGCTACAAAGATATAATGTACAACGCTGGGAGTATAGCCAATATTTAAGAATAACTGTAAATGGAGTATAACCTTTAAAATTGTGAATCATGGTATTGTAGACCTGCAACTTATATAATGGTGTATATCAACTATAATTTAAAAAATATTTTGAAGCAGTCTTATGACCTATAAGATTATTACAGCACAGACCTCATGTCACTAACTAACCTCAGCGTCTGGAGGAGCTACCCCAAGTGAGATGTGGTTCTCAAGACAACATGTTTGGCAAAATTTTGACTTGTGTTACTGATGTTCAAATATTAAGTGAAGCCAAATGGCATCTGAAGGAAGGTTGGAGGATAAAGAGGAAAAATCATCCTTGGTTTCATGTCTGTAGGATATCATTGGTGGCAAGGCACCGTAACCTAGGAAGTTAATTCCATTACAAGAAATCTCTCTTCAAGAGGTCAACAAGGGCCCTACTTAACCTTCACATACTGTCTTCTTTCTTAGAGGAGGCATTTGGGGAGATATACTTGGGACATTGCTATCTTCTTGAAGAATGTAGAAATTTGTGATGGTGGCTGCCTTTCTTTCTCATCTTAGTTTCCATTTCCCCTTTGAGTCCGGTGTCTGAGTCTTGGAGGCTGCTTGGAGGGTGGCCTCTCTCCAGTGACACAGTTGCCACCCAGTGTTATGGACATGTGTTTTCTGTCCTGAGACACAAGCACTGACTTCTGTTGCTTCTTGCTGTGAAATTGTGAACATCTGAGACGTGGCTTCTGAGGCTGATTCCCCTTTGGTCCTCACCGAATCAGAGAAGATCCTTGGACCCAAGCTGCTGTGGATGCTTTAAAAGTCTGTTTGGCTGCACTTTAGAAACTGGGGGAGGCTTTAAAAATCTTGAGGTCCCCCCCAAAATTCTGAGATCTATTGCCTTTGTTCAGTGACTAAGTCATCTTTGACTCTTTGAGATCCCATGGACTGCAGCACACCAGGCATCCCTGTCCTTCATTATCTCCTGGAGTTTGCTCAGATTCATGTCCATTGAATTGGTGATGCCATCCAACCATCTCATCCTCTGTCACCCCCTTCACCTCCTTCCCTCAATCTTTCCCAGCATCAGAGTCTTTTCCAGTGAGTTGTACCCCAATCAATTACATCACAGTAGTGTGATGTTAATTTTTGTGACAGTTAATTTTTGTGTGTCAGCAGGACTGGGCCAAGTGGAACCCAGCTGGCCACTTGGTATTTGGTAGGTTTTAGATGACACTAACATTTAAATCAGTAAACAGATGGCCTTTCACAATGGGGCTGAGCCTCATGCAATCAGTTCAGGGTCTTAATACAAAGCTTCTGACCTCCCTTGAGCAAGACAGGATTCTGCCAGAAAACCACATTTGGATTCAAGCTGCAACTTGTTCTGGGTCTCCAGCCTGCTGGTCTACCCTATAGATTTTTTTTTTGGACAGACTTGCTGAGCCAAGTCTTTAAAATCAACCTCTCTCTCTCCTGTGCCCTCTTCCTCTCACTTTTTTGCTCATGCATCTTGTGGGTTCTGCTTCTCTGGCCAGCCCTGACTAACATGAGTGGCAATGTGGGTGTCAGGCCTTGGTACCTTTAAGAGCTCCCCGGGTGATCCAGCAGCCTGACAGCCCTCTCTCAGGCCCATGTGAAGAGGAGGGGGCCCCTCCTGTGCTCCTCAGGATCCTGTCCTTTCTCCACCTTCAGATGCTCTGGGGCCCAAGAGCATCTTTATCTGCAACAGTAGGGCTGCAGCCCTCTGCCACCGCCCCCTCCTGCCTCTGCTGCTTCCAAGAAAGCCCAGCTGGGATTTCAGTCTGCTTTTTTTCAGTCTGACTTTTTTTCTTCCTTCTCAAATGTCTTGCTCTTCAGCACCTCCCTCCACCAGACCAGCAGCATCAGCCTTAGCAGGAGCTCGTCAGAAATACCAAGATACTGGACCTCTGGGCTGCTGATGTCCTGAGATACAGAATCTACAGCGATTCTTTTCTATCTGGACCCATGCACAGCTCCTCCTCTTGGTCACTCATGCCCCTCCTGGCCTCTGGGATGGCCTCTCTCCTCTGCAAGCCCAGGCTCTCCTCTGAGAGGGCTGCTTTCCTGTCAACGAAATAACTGCCTCTCCCTCCAGCTTAATGAAGCAACTTACGTAGTGTTCAATCTCCTTCTTGATTCTTCTGATGAATCTGACACTTATATAGCAATTCAGACAAGATTTTCATCTCTGCTTCTAAGTACAGATATTTGGGTATGTGTGTGTTCAGTCACTTCAGTCATGTCTGACTCTTTGTGACCCCATGGGCTGTAGCCCACAAGGCTCCTCTGTCCATGAGATTCTTCAAGCAAGAATACTGTGAGTGGGTAGCCATGCCCTCCTTCAGGGGCTCTTCCCATCACAGGGATCAAATCTGAGTCTCCCGCGTCTTCTGCATTGCAGGTGGATTGTGTACCACTGAGCCACCTGGGAAGCCCAACCTTTGGGTACCGTTGGGTATACAACCACTGAATTAAGTTTGCTTTGTTCTTTTCTGCTCCTGAAAAAAAAAAAAAAAGGCATATTTTTCCACTTTTAATGAAATCTTTTCATAATATTTTGAGGGAAGATCATTTAAATTATATGACCTCATCTATATTTTATTAGTAAAAATAATACATCCCCTTATTCATCTTCATTTATTCACAGATAAACTCTACCATGTTTCTGTAAATAAAACCAGTCTGGATCTCTGAACTCTAAATTCAGGATTAAAGTGTGTGCAAGGGAAAACTGCAGAGCCAAGCTGAGCTCACACGGTGGTGGTGGTGCTGGTGGTGGGGGGGTAATGTGGCCATTGTGCCGGGAGTGGAGCAATTGTAGGAGAGATGGAAGGATGCTGGTGATGGTGGCGTCTGCGGTTGAGGTGGCGCTGGTGCTGGGGGTGGCAACCGGGTCAGTGGGGACGGCGGTGGTGGAGGCGGTGGGAAGGGTAGTGGAGAAGGTGGTGGCAACGATAGTGGTGGGAGGGAGACGACAGCATGGCCCTTTAGAGGGTCAGGACGAGGTAAGGAGGGATCCACTCCTCGCTTCCTAAGTACTTCTGATGCGGCAAGCTGCTGCCCCCTTGGCCTGCTGCTATCAACTTAAAATTGAATCCCAACGGCAACACCCCCCGAAACATACAGAACCTGCTGATCATAAACTATGTGACGACAAACCTGGCCTAACGAATCCAGAAAACGTCCACTGTTTTTCCACCACCCACACTGAGAAAGCACTGAATGCCTGAGCAAGCTGCACTCTGCTGGTTTAAGGTCAAGCAACAGCCATCTACACAGGGTAGCTGTGTTGCCAGCCGGGAGGGGAGCCGTGCTAAGGCCCCCTCTGACTCAGAGTGGCCCTGTCCCCATGAGCACATGCTGCTGGCCATGAGTCCAGGCTGAGCAGGATTGTGGAGCTGAGCAGAGTGCTGCTTTGCTGCCGTTCCTAGCAGCTACTTAACCCGACTCCATCATCAACCTTCCTCATCTCACCAGTTCTTAGAGAAGCATCCTTGAGATTTCCAGCTTCAACGGCAGATATCTAGGCTGAATGCTCTGTATAGCTCCCAAATGCCAAATGTGGGGACTTCAGGGGTGTCACTAAGTAACACCCCTCTCCTGCTCACATGATTTCTGAAACAACAGAATATATAGAGCCAGATGTTTGGCAAAGTCAGCAGCTTATCAGCCACAGCCGCAGGGCTGGAGGACATGGCTTTGGCAGGCAATCAGCTGAGTGGTGCGTGCTGGCCAGATCAGCCCTTCCTTCCTGCTGGACTCTCTAGCCTTTGGCACAGCCCAGTAAGGCTTGGTTTGCATCAGATTCACTGCCCCATGACTACTGGCTCGTACTGGCTGTGGGAGCACAGGGAAGAAATGAATTCACTTATTTACACATTCTCTCATTCATTCATTCAACAAATGTTTATTGAGCACCTAGTAAACACCAAGCTTGAACAAAACAGAAAATAATTCTGCTCTCATGGCACTTCCATTTCAGTGGGGAGACAAATTGTCAGAGTTTATTGCATTTTATTGAATTTGTTCTAATGAAACTCCTTTTTTTAATCTGTGAGGAGAGGGGATAAGAAGGGCACTAATGGACTTTTCTTCTCATGAGGAACAAAAAGTACATAATTCTCCCTAATCATTCTGAAGGAGCCCAGTGCAATTTCTCTTTGGTAAGTGGTTGGACAAATGGTTGGCCAAGCCCCGCTCCGGGGCTGGTTGGGGCATCTCCTGTCCGTGGACCCATAGACATTTCTGCTGCTCTGGTTTGTGACACAGACCACTGGGGTGGTTTCTGACATCCCTATTGAGCCGTGAGTTCCCAACTGCATACATAGCTCAGTACCTAGAGGTTTGTGAAATTAATGAGCGACTTGGAGGTTTTGAGCCTGGATAACCTGTGATATGATACATTTATAAATGAAAATAGAGACCTTGGAGAGATACTTGTTTTTCCGGGAGAAACGGGTGAGTCCAGGTTTCAACCGTGTGGAATACCTAGAGGACAGCCTAATATTACCTGTGTCTCTGGATTTAATGGCTACTGGGCTCCTAGGTGGCGCTAGTTGTAAAGAGCCCACCTGCTAATGCAGGTAGAGATAAGAGACCGGGGTTTGATCCCTGGGTCAGGAAGATCCCCTGGATGAGGGCATGGCAACCCACTCCAGTATACGTGCCTGGAGACGCCCATGAACTGAACCACAGGGTCCCAAAGAGTCGGACACAACTGAAGTGACTTAGCACGTATGCCTGCTCATGCAGTCTTTTGCACCCTTGAGAGGAAGGAGAACTAAAACCCTCTGACCAGTCACAGTCCGTCTCAGTCTCCTCATGTCTTTGTTGTCCCACTTTTTTTTTCAACCAGCTTCAGTCTTTGAAGCTTGTGTCCAGCTTCTCATTGCTCCTTTCACATATTAATGGGAGGACAAATCTGGTACCCTCCATGGACACAAGGATGTATTCAGGCTATCGCTGTGGGGGTGAGTCTCCTCTGAACTGTCATGAGAAAGGTCATAGGTAAATCAAGGACAAATAAAGCTGATGGGATACCAAGGAAGATACATGAGCTCTGGCTGAAGGACGAGGAGGAAGCATCTCAGGCCTAACAGCTCAGACAGGAGCAATGGCAATACGCCTGCGTTCGCCTCCATCTGAGGACCGGGCTTTTGTGTGTCACACTTACCAAGTGGCTGTGTATTTGTCCACCTTGTGGATCATCATATAATTAACACTTCCGAGAAAATGACGTTTTGTCACGTAAATGTATGTATTTCACTGCTGAAAAGTGGAAGTGTTAGTCACTCAGTCCTGTCTGACTCTTTGCAACCCCATGGACTGTGCCCACCAAGCTCCTCTGTCCATGGAATTCTCCAGGCAAGAATACTGGAATGAGTAATCATTCCCTTCTCCAGGGAACCTTCCTGACACAGGGATTGAACTCAGGTCTCCCACATTGCAGGCAGATTCTTTAACATCTGAGCCACCAGGGAAGCCCCATTTCACTGCTCAATGGGAAAAAATAACCAGAGGATGGTTATTACTGGCTTTATATACATTTGGTGTCATGATCTGAAATGCATATCATTTTTTATTTAACTTAACCTTTAATTGGAGGATAATTACTTTACAATATTGTGATGGTTCCTGCCATACATCAGTGTGAATCAGCTATGCTGAGGGAGGGGGCATATGTATATGGAACAGTATGTTTTTTAAGGTTGTGCTCTGTTGGGGCAAAAGGTTTTGGGGGAAGAAAAACTGGCTTCAATTCTTCATTCTAGTTTTTACTTTATATATATATTTTTTATCATTTGCGTTTTTTCTCTCTTTTTTTTTTTACAAGCCGTTGTGTTGAGGGTTGACTTTCAATAAATCACAGTGAGGGAGCTCTTCTGCCACGTAGAAAATCCCCCCCAAAATTGGCTTTAAATCGCAAATTTCCTCAGGCTCTCAGCCCAGCGATCCCTTTGTCTTGCATACTATGCTGACACACTCCATTAATCTACTAAACGGCAGAAGGGTGTGCAAAAGAGACTGCTATCTTGCAGAGACAGTTGGGTCAATTCAGGTCAAAGTTTCATTGGTGTTGGCCCAAAAGCTATTGGGAAAACTTGTAAAATGAGGAGCAGTTACAAGCAGATTTCAAAGATGAAAGCAGAACAAGACCAGTTTCTGACCACAAAATGTTTTTCTTTTCAAATTGGCACACAGATATAGTTCCATGCTCTTTAAACGACAGCTGTGTATGAAGCGATGAAAACTCATGTCTTAGAAAGACTTTGCAAATATTAATACACTCGATGGCAGTAAGCTTCCTTGTGGTTGTTGTTGTTCAGTCGCTACACCTTTTCAGACTCTGCAACCCCATGGACTGTAGCCTGCCAGGCTCCTCTGTCCTCCACTATCTCCTGGACTTTGCTCAAATTCATGTCCGATGAGTCCATTGAAACCTCAAGTTTCCTTTGGGGTGTCATGTAAGTAATATTTTCTGGTGTTTTTCCAAAAAGGAGAGTAAATAGAGTTGTCTTTTGATCATATAAAATGGAGTTTCAGGCCACAGTCCCCTCAGTAAGGCATGTCACCCATGTTGGTTTCCAAGCGCTGCTCTAACAAAACAACACAAACTAAGTGGCTTGAGCAACAGAAATTTATTGTCTTTCAGCCTTGGACAGAGGTCAGAGGTCAAGGTTGGGGCAGGGTTGGTCCTCAGGAGGGCTGTGTGGGATGTCTGTCTGATGCCTCTCTCCTAGTTTCTGGGAGTTTCCTGGATATGGCAGCAGGACTTCAGCTGTTAGCTCTGTGTGTACATCTGTGTCCTAACCTCCTCTTTTCAGAAAAAGGCCGGTCAGATTAGGGCCCACCCTACTCTGGAGAAGGCAATGGCACCCCACTCCAGTACTCTTGCCTGAAAAATCCCATGGATGGAGGAGCCTGGTAGGCTGCGGTCCACGGAGTCGCTAAGAATCAGACATGACTGAGCTCCATCACTTTCACTTTTTACTTTCATGCATTGGAGAAGGAAAGGGCAACCCACTCCAGTGTTCTTGCCTGGAGAATCCCACGGAGAGGGGAGCCTGGTGGGCTGCCATCTATGGGTCGCACAGAGTCGGACACGACTGTAGTGACGTAGCAGCAGCACCTTACTCTGCTAAGACCTCATTTTTAACTAATTATTAATATCTGTGCAAAGACTTCATGTCTAAATAAAGTCCCATGCTGAGATCCTAGGGATGAATTTGTGGGGACACAGCAGAACCCATCACATCCCCACCGTGATGCTTGTGCAACTCAGGAGATGCCCGGCTCCAAGCTCTGCATCCTGGTCCATCCTCCTGTTTCCCTTCCAGGTGTCGCTGTGCCTCCCTGCCATCCCCCTGCCCAGACCCCCACACTGACACTGGGGCTGGACTGTCAGTTTTAGCCCAGAAAGCACCTCCTAGTTCTCCTTTGACTCCTGCTCTCTGTGGAGCCCAGGCTGCCTGAACCCTGGCTAGGAGTCTGACTCCAGGCCCCCTCTTGTCCAGGAAGGGAATGTGTGAGCTCTCAGTACCCTGCCATCCTGTTCTGCACACACAGGGGACAGCAAGTCTTAAAGAAAGAGCCAGGGATGAGGACACAGAAATGCTACTGGGACAGCTCTTGTTTGGAACATGATGTGGGGCACGTTAATGAGCCCTTTGTCCTAAGGGCTCTTTTGAGGTTAGGAAAGGTGGGTTGAAAAGTCTAATGTTTTGCTGAGATCACTTTTAATGCTTCACACCATCTAGGAAACAAAGTCGTGTCCAAAGCACCCAACCTGTCAGACAGAGAGCTTTGCCTGGAGCTGCAATTACACCAGAAATGCTGCTGACAAAGGGAGCTGCAGGTGTTCAGGAGGGAAGCGGGGGGGGGGGGGGGGGGGGGGGGGGGGTGTTTAAAAAAAAAATCTTT
>SJYA01005335.1:14217-25939 GCA_006410615.1 Neotragus moschatus
GGGGGGGGGGGTGGTGGGAGGGGAGGGGGTGGTGTGAGGGGGGGGGGGGGGGGGGGGGGGGGGGGGGCTGGGGGCGGGGGGGGGGGGGGGGGGGGCGGGGGGGGGGGGTGCGCCTGGAGATTTAAAAACCAATCTTTACAGTTCAAATGGGGAATAATCACTAACTAGAGGGTCTCGGTGGAATCTTTTGCTCTTTTAAAAAAAATTTTGTTAGGATCTCATGGACTTGCTCATTTACAGCTGTGAGATTTGGACCACAAAGAAGGCAGAGTGCCAAAGAACTGATGCTTTCAAAATGTGCTGGAGAAGACTCTTGAGAGTTCCTTGGACTACAAGGAGATCCAATTAGTCAATCCTGAAGGGAATCAACCCTGGATATTCATTGGAAGGACTGAAGTTGAAGCTTCAATCCTTTAACCACTTGATTCGAAGAACTGACTCCTTGGAAAAGCCCCTGAGGCTGGGGAAAATTGAAGGCAGGAGAAGAAGGGGATGACAGAGGATGAGATGGCTGGATGGCGTCATGGACACAATGAACATGAGTGTGAGCAAACTCCAGGAGAGAGTGAAGGACAGGGAAGCCTGGCCTGCTACAGTCCATGGGTTTGCAATGAGTCAGACATGGCTTAGCAACTGAACAATAACAACAACGTAGATTTGGGCTGCAATGAAGACAAATCTATTTACTCACTGTCTGGAGCTGCTAGTGGCTAAATGTGACATTTTTCTAGTGGCTGTTTTATAGGGTCTCCAGGTCAGCTATATGAGCTCTGTCCAAACATCTATCTCTGCTTTGTGAAGGATTCAGGTCACTTTGGGCTACGGAAAAGCACAATCTGAATGTGTGATAAAATTTTAGTATTCTTTCTACAATTTCAGAAGCTATGGCCTTTCCTGATCTTGGTGTACGATTTCTGAGGAAGGGTTTGCTTGAAATAAATATCTAGATGCCCAGATAAAGAATGTAGCTAGTGAAATCTCAGCTCCTCAGTTGCTCTTGGAAATAGATCATTCTAGACAACCAAGCTGAAAGGTAACCTTCTTTCTCCCTGGAACATTAAAATTTGAGTTGCATTTTTACTTTTTTTTCCCTGGAAGTGTGCCATATGTTTTTTTTTTTAATCTTTCTTTTTATTTTTATAAAATTTTTATTGGAGTATAGTTGATTTAGATTGTGAATATATTAAATACCACTGAACTGTTCAGTGTGAAAAAAAAAAAATCTCTAAATACAGATGAATATTTGCTGGAGAGGAAAGGCAAAATTGTCCCTGATTGAAAACAATGAAGTTTTATTTTTATAACACTTTTATTAGAGTAAGTTGATTTACAATGTTGCATTGGTTTCAGGTGTACAACAAAATGGTTATACGTACACATACACCCCTTCTTTTTAAGTTTATATTCCCACGAAAGCCATTGCAGTGCTGGATAGAGTTCCCTGTTCTGGGGGGCTTCCCATATGACAGTAGTGGTGAGGAACCCGCCTGCCAATGCAGGAAGTGTAAGAGACACAGGTCGGACCCCTGGTTTGGGAAGACCCCCTGGAGGAGGGCATGGAAACCCACTCCAGTATTCTTACCTGGAAAGTTCCCATGGACAGAGCAGCTTGGCAGGCTATGGTTCATGGCGTCACAAAGGTTTTGGACATGACTAAAGCAACTTAGCACGCATGCACGTTTAGTTAAATATATCAGTGTTCCGTGGTCTTCCATAATTACATCATGACCTCAGACATGCAGTCAATCCACTTGCTAGTTTAATTGTTGTCTGGCCATCCAGGGAGATCCATGCTCTTTTTGGAGCTCTTCCTCATGGGTTATACTCTGAGGGTCTGTATAAGGAGTGTCTGTGCTCCCCCCAACTCACTACTTGAAGCCCCAGTCTCTCATGGGATGGTATTTGAAGACGGAGCTTTTGGGAGGTGATTAGGGTTAAAAGAGTTGAGAAGGGGGCCTTCATCTGGGGTTGGTGCCTGATCAGCAGAAACACCGGAGAGCTTTCTCCATCTCTGCCGAGAGAGGACGTGTCAAGAAGGTGGCTACCTGCAAGCCAGGAAGAGGGTCCACACCAGAACCCCATCCTTCCGGCACCTTAATCTCAGACTTGCAGCCTCCAGAACTGTGAGAAGATAAATGGCGGATGTTTAAGCCTTCCCGGTCCATAGCATGTTGCCATGGCAGCCTGAACTGACTGAGGTAGACTATAACATAATGTTCTCTTTTTATAGAATATTATAACTTTATTTTTATGGTTACCATTGGGTAATAAATTACTGAAATGAAGTTGATAATTAGATGATTTTTGACCTATTTGATTATATTTTGATGGAGTAACCCAATGGTAACACTAAAATTTTATTCATACAGTGATATTTGAATAAATAATCACAGCCAATTTTCCCCTGTGTTGAACTTCTCATTATATTTAAGAGAGGGGCCTGGGGAATGGTAGGAAAGAGAAATGGTATGTTCAATAAATAAGCTTATGCATAAGTTTGGAGAGGGCAACGGCACCCCACTCCAGTTAGCAATGATATGCGTTAGATGCTTTCAGCTTTGCTATAGAACATAAAACTATTAATAACTTGCATAAATGAGTAGAAAACTACAAATTACTTTATGGATAGGGAATTTTGAAAGACTTATGGTATTGACTTTCATTGCCATTATGTAATGGGAAAGAGTGAAGTGATTTAAGATGAAAGTTGATTTACAGAAATGTTCATCATGGCCTTGTATTTCCATGGAGAAGGGCTATTGATGTATTACTCATATTTTAATGTCCACAAGCCCTGGTGAACATTAAACTTTCACAGGATACGAAAAAGAATTGTGAAAAATTGAATTTTAAGCCAGGAGTGGTTGATATTTCAGCCCCAACCCTCAGCTGAGTCAAGACTTGTAGAGGTGTTTAGAGCAAAATAGATGCCTATTCAATTAATTAACTCAACAAATAATCATTGAGCCAACTCTGATCTCGCTGCTGTTGTATCTGCTGGGCATAGAGTGTGCAATATGCCCTTTGCAGCAAAAGGGTTATCGTCAAAAGGAAGGCACGAAAGAACGCAAACAAGGGCAGGAAGTCATTGGCACCAAGACAGACTCATTTAGAGCAATGAAGCCTAAAGGAGAGGCTGCTCAATATTTCTTTTTTTACCCCTGGGTGCCTGCACTGGGTCTCTTGTCCTTTGAGCACGAAGACTGCCCTAGCTCCCAGGTTCTCTAGTTGTGGGCACAGGCTCCAGAATGCATAGCTTCACTAGTTGTGGCTTAGCTGCTTCACAGCGTGTGGGATCTTAGCTCCCCTACCAGGGATCGAGGGACTTCCCCTGGTGGCATAGCAGTAAAGAATCTGGCTGCAGTGCAGGAGACGGGGGTTCAATACCTGAGTCAGAAAGATCCCCTGGAGGAGGAAATGGCAACTGGTTCCAGTATTCTTGCTCGGGAAATCCCACAGACAAAAGAGCCTGGTGGGCTACAGTCCATGTGCTCCCCCAAAGAGTCAGACATAACTGAGCAACTGAACAACAACAATCAGGGATTGAACTGGCATCCCCTGCACTGGAAGGTGGATTCTTAACCGCTGGTCCACCAGGGAAGTCCTTGCTCAGGCTTTCAATTGATTGGAAGTGGGAAAGTGTCCAGGAATGAAGTGGGGGATGTGTGTGTGTGTGTGTGTGTGTGTGTCTGTGTGTCTGTGTGTCTATGTGTAATAATTCTGGGACAGTCAAAATATAAGGGAAGTTCATAAGATAAAGTAGAGCCAGGGCTTCTTTATGCAGCTCTTAGGGTTCTCATGGCAGGTATGCTGGAGTAGTTTGTCATTCCCTTCACCAGCCTGCTCTTTGGCAAAGGCCCTGATGCTGAGAAAGATTAAAGGCAAAAGGAAAAGACGGTGACAGAGGATGAGATAGTTGGATGGTATCACCAATGCAATGAACATGAACTTGGGCAAACTCCGGAAGCTGGTGAGGGATAGGGAAGGCCACGGTGCTGCAGAGTCATGGCTTTGTAAAGAGTCAGACACAACTTAACAACCGAACAACAGCAACAAAGGCAGAGTGGGTTGATAAAGGCGAGAAGCTCAGTATCACCCAAATACTGATGTGAGAAGAGATACAAAGAGGACCAAGGCTGGAAAGGAAGGTCAGGTCAGATCTTGGCAGGGCCTTTGAGCAAGGGTAGGCACGTCAAAATCGATCCACCAGGTACACAGGAATCATAAACATATTTAAGTGGTGGATTGAAGCAATCAGATTTGTGTTTTATCTTTTTGGTAGATGCATGCTCCTGCATACTCAGTTGCTCAGTTCTGTCAAACTCTTCATGACTCTATGGAATGTAACCAGCCAGGCTCCTACTACCCTGGGATTTTCCCAGCAAGAATACTGGAGTGAGTTGCTAGTTCCTTCTGCAGGGGATCTTTCCCACTCAGAGATCAATCTGTGTCTCCCATGTCTCCTGCCTTGTAGGTGGATTCTTTATCTCTGAGCCACCAGGGAAGCCCTGTTGGTAGATGAGAAGAGCCAGATGAAAGAAAGGAAAAAGTAGATTCCAGAAGACCCACTAAGAGATGGCTCTGGGAATTGGTGGGGAAACAACATGAACTTGAGTGATAGCAATGGCAGAGGAGGGATATGGCAGGGCTGTTAATGAGAAAAGTGTGACCAGACTTGATTCCTGATTTGAGCTGAATTGGAAATAGTTATGCAAGAAAGGGAAGACTGAGATGACCATCAGGGCTAGGTCTCAGGTAGACAGTGAAAATTCATAATACAGAGGAGAAAAAGCAAGACTAGGGATGTTGAACTTGAGATGCTTAGAGGACATTCACATATATGACCAGGAAGCAACTGGACATCGAAGTCAGGAGCCCAGTCCGATCTCTGGCTTAGACATGCACTTTGGGAAGTCGCCAAGATGAAGGCAGAGTTAAAAGGATAAAGTGAATGTGATCATCTAGGGAGACACAGTGGGATGAAAGAGACCACCATTCGTGGGTGGGCAGGAGGAGACCAGGGCGCAAAGAAGACGGGAGGAAGTGGTCAAGGAGGACCCTGGTGAGGGTGTGTCGTGAAACCAAGGGGAGAGTGGCTTTAGGAGGGAAGGAGCAATCAGAAGCCACAAGTGCCCCGAGAGTAAGACTCCGAGAGTCTCTTGGACTCCAAAGAGATCAAGCCAGTCAATCCTAGAGGAAATCAATATTCATTGGAATATTCCTGAATATTCCCTGAAAATTCATTGGAAGGACTGTTGCTGAAGCTGAAGATCTAATACCTTGTTCACCTGATGTGAAGAGTTGACTCATTGGAAAAGACCCTGATGCTGGGAAGGATTGAAGGTAGGAGAAGGAGATGACAGAAGTTGAGATGTTTGGACAGCATCACCAACTCAATGGACATGAGTTTGAGCAGACTCCAGGAGAGGGTGAAGGACAGGGAAGCTGGGGGTGCTGCAGTCCATGGGGTTGCAAAGAGTCTGATATGACTTAGCAACTGAGCAACAAAAAATGAGAGAATTGGGCTAGGATGCTAGTCTTCGGATCAATTACTGTAAAGAGAAGTGATGCTCTGGGTCCCATCTCTAAATGGCAAAATGTGCCCTTGCTGCAGTGGTATATCCTTCCCTTCTCAACTCCTCTGTGCTGTCAGGATACAACTGAGCATCTGACTGACATGTGTTCTTTTCCCCCATCACGTGATTTCTCAGCCTCAGCACCACGGACACTTTAGACCTGCTGGGTCTTTGTTGTGGAGGTGTTCTGTGCATTGCAGCAGGCTTAACAGCATCCCTGGTTTTACCCACCAGGTGCCAGTTCCTCTCTCCCTCTCCCCAAGTTGTGACACCCAACAGTATTTCCAGGCAAGGCCCAGTGTCCCCTGGGGAATAAACTGGCCCAGAGGAGAGCCATGACTCCAGATGGGGAGTGAGATAGATCAAGCTGCACCTTCTGAAATGTTTGCCAGGATAGGAGCACAGAACATGGAAATAGATTTTAGTCTCAGCCATAAAGTTGTCTCAGAAAAGATATATGTGGTGATGGAAGCCAAATAACCAAGCAATACAGACCTTAACTATAGAGTTAACAGATATGTTCTTACTTTTGTCTGAAGCAATAAACAAATTGTCTCCAGAAGGAGGCGGAAAAACAGTAAAAATCAGTAATAAAGAGGACGTGCACACAGTCCACGTGCCCTCGTATATTAAGCATGGAGAACTCATGCCAGTAACCGTTTGTTTGCGGCCACTGGTGAGCAGGACCCATCTATTGCTTTGGTAATTGTCCTTATAGATCTTCAGTGGTTTATTAAAATACCAACTCAGAGTCATGTCATCTGTTCTCTACCTCTGTTTAGCTCAAAGCAAATAGTGCAGTGTTCTTAGTTCTTGAGGCAGACACAAAATTTTCCCTTATTCATTTGGTTTGGTTTACGCTTTCCAGAATCTGGGCAATATCCACACTCAGTAGCAGGTTCATTTTCCCCCTGCTTAAGTTCATAAACAGGTGGACTGCATACATCCACTAGTGAGGGTTTTCCTCTCCTTCTGAATATGCAATTGTGACTCCCTCTGGTTTTGGGGAATGGTCCTAATTCATCAGTTCCTTCATTCAGTCAATCAACAAACAAACATGGCGTGCTTGCTAGATGTGAAACTCTTCACCACTCACTGTGGAAAGTGGATGGAGCTACAGATAGGATGGGGGCCCTTTATTTTTTCTCAACTCGAGGAGGGAGGCAATAAACAAGTAATAGAAATATATAAGAGAGCAGGAGCCTGGAGGGCCACAGTCCATGGGATCGGAAAGAGTTGAACATGACTGAGTGACTAACGCACACACATAAATATATAAACGGAAAGGTGAAATGAATACAAATCATAGGGGACAAAAACAGAGTAATGTGATTGTAATCAGGATGGAGTGAGATCAGGGGTCTGGTTTAGGTAAGATGGTTGGGGAAGGCAGACCTGAGGAGACAGTATTTGGTCTATGGCCTATAGGATGAGATAAAGCCAAGAATTTCACAAGCTAGAGGAAGACAGAGAATTCTTCCAAGAACAGGAAAGACCACAGTCTGGTGAGCCAGGGGCTGAGTGGTGGGAAAGAATGCTGGAGAGAAGAGGGAGGTGCAGACCATAAGGACCTCTTTGTGTTTGAATTTGATCTCAAAATTTCCCTCAGAAAGGGAATACAGTGAAGGCTTAAGCTGGAGACTGAAGAAGGCTGTGTAGCTAAGGTTTTAGAATATTATTTGGCCTGCTGTGTAGGAACTGAATTGGAGAAGTAAGAGCAGGAACAGAAAGAATAGGAGGAGGCCACTGGATCTGGGATAAAGGATGGTGGGGGGCTGAGGGTGGTGGGAGCTGAGAGACAGGCGTGAATTGGCCTGAGATGTGTGCTGGGTGCAGGACAGATGGGATGTATTTAGTAGAACAACAGCCTCTTGTGGATGTCTCTGTCTAATTCCAGAATCTGTGATTATGTTACCTTCTGTGGAAGAAGGACCAAAGACCTTTTGAACTTTTGATGCTTTTGAACTGTGGTATTGGAGAAGACTCTTGAGAGTCCCTTGGACTGCAAGGAGATCCAACCATTCCATCCTAAAGGAAATCAGTCCTGAATATTCATTGGAAGGACTGATGTTGAAGGTGGAACTCCAATACTTTGGCCACCTGATGTGAAGAACTGACTCTTTGGAAAAGACCCTGATGCTGGGAAAGATTGAAGGCAGGAGGAGAAGGGGACTACAGACAATGAGATGGTTGGATGGCTTCACTGACTCAATGGACATGAGCTTGAGTAAATTTTGGGAGCTGGTGATGAACAGGGAGGCCTGGCATGCTGCAGTCCATGGGGTCGCAAAGAGTCAGACACGAATGAGCAACTGAACTGAAAGTGAACTGATGGAAGAAGGACTTTGGAGATGTAAGAATATAAATCTTGAAATGGGAAGATTATCTTGGGTTACCTGAGTGGGATGATCTAATGGAACCTTAAAAACAGAGACTCTTTCCTAGCTGAAACAGAGAGACACAATGGAAGAGATTGAAAACATGAGAGGGACTCAACCCATCATCACTGGCCTTAAAGATGGAGAAAGGGGACAGAGAGCCAAGATGTGTAGGGGGCTTCTAGAAACGGGGGAAGACTCTGAGCTGGTAGCCAACAAGGAAAAGGGCTCTCAGTCTAACAACTGCAAGGAAGACAATTCTGCCAGCCTGAATTAGTAAGGAAATGGGCCCACCCCTAGGGCCTCTGGGTTTCCCCAGGGGCTCAGCAGTAATCCATTCTAGTACTCTTGCCTGAAGAATCCCATGGACAGAGGACCCTGTGAGCTACAGTCCATAAGACGGCAAATAGTTGGGCATGACTGAAGCAACTTAGCATGTGTGCATGAATTGCAGTCTCCAGTAAGGCCATAATTCTGCTGACACCTTGATTTTAGCCCGAGGAGATTCATGCCAGACTCCTGGCTTTTAAGACTGTTAAGGTGATAAATTTGTATTGTATAAGCCACAAGATTGTGTAAATTAGTTAGAGCAGCAATAAGAAAATAACATATAGAACTTCATGGCTGGTTGAATGTGGAGGGTCGGAGGACACAGAGGGCAGAAAACTCATGGAAAAACAGATCATGGAGGGTGGAAACCAGACTTCTGTTTTGGTCACTGATGTTTTAGAAGCCTGTAAGATATTTAAATGGAGGTACTAAATGGGAGATCAGTTATATAAGTCTGGGGTTCAGAGAAGAAGTCTGAACTTATGGTACATTTTTGGACTAGAAAGAACACAGGTGTTATTTACAGATGTGGGACTAACCAAGCAGACCTAAGTGGGGAGTGTAGGTGGAGAAGCAGGACTAAAGTCCATTCACAAACATTGTAATAGGCAGAGGTTGTGTAGAACAGTGAAGAAGAGAGCAAAGGTGACCAAAAAGGAGTCCAGAGTGGTGGGGAGAAGGGTAGGAGGGACAGTATCAGAAACTCAAGGGAGGCATGTGTCCTGCAAAGGAGGAAGGGTCTGTGCCTAAGGCTGCAAAGGTTTTGTGATGATGGCTGAAGAGGTCTGATGGGGTGATGACATGGTAGTGCCACTGAATTTGCCGCTGGTCATGGTCCTTGACATGACCACATGGGTAGAGCAATGAGAACAGAGGACAGATAGGACTACAAGGAAGAGATGGCAGGAGGTGGGGGTGGTTAGGTGCCTAAATTCAGACAGTGGGTCTAACAACCTGTTTTGCAGGAAACAGGAGCAAAACGTGAAGAGGCTTTGGCCAGAGTTGACTAAGAGGTCAAGAAATGTCTTTTAAAGATAGATCAGGTTTGTGTGCTGACATGAACAATCTGGTATGGAGGAATAAGTGTATCTGGGTGGGAGGGGGGGGGAGAGAGGAATAGTGAAGAACAGAATATCTGAGAAAAGAACAAGAGACAGGACCCAGAAGAGAAGCAGAGGAATTTACCAGTTTTGTTCACTGTACCAGGAAAGAAGGGGAGATTGATAGAGATGCTGATAGGTCTATAGATTTGTTGGTGGGAGGATGAAAAAGAATAAAAACTTCAGGCAGCATCCGAGCCTGGACTTTCTACATGAGTATTCCCTTAAAAGCAATGTGGGGGTCATAATCCAATATGACTCATATTTCAGCTATGAGGAAGGAGGACACTGAGTCACTTTGATCCCAGTGACATTTTTATGATTGTGCTAGATACATTTATGACATCTGTAAGAAAAAAGTCTACAATGCTGAGCAAAATATTGCCTTTGGGAAGGCACATTAATGGGCAAAAATAACTACCAGACTTGTCTCTCTTACGTCTTCAGATTTCATGATTCTTTTAGTCATTTTATTGTTGAGCATCTGAGAGGTTGACCAGCAAGCCCTTGTCAAGACTTTGCGCTTCCATCCAGCTGTGGTAATGGTGTCCTTTTGAGTAAAACCATTTGTCTTCCCAGGTGAACTTGGAATCAGAGATAGTTTCTATTGAACTGACATTATAGTGTCATGATGGCTAAGATCCTGGAGGCATCTTTTTCCCGAGTTATCTGGACTGTTAGTACATGCATGGGTTTTTAAGACTCAACAAGGAGAGAGAAAATATTAGAATTTTTATGGTAGCAACTTTTATCTTGTTCTCTGAAAAATTTTTGTTTATGACAGTGTATAAAGAATATTGTGTGTTTGTGTGCTCTGTTGTGCCCAACTCTTTGCTACCCTATGGACTGTAGACTGCCAGGCTCCTCTGTCCATAGAGTTTTCCAGACAAGAATACTGGAGTGGGTTGCCATATCCTACTCCAGGGGATCTTCCTGACCCAGGAATCAAACCTGTGTTTCTTGTGTCTCTTACATTAGCAGGTGGATTCTTTACTACTAGCATCACCTGGGTAATACAGTAATATATGCAAGCCATTTACAGCTTAATAAGACTCCATAGGAGAGTGACTGTGTTCAAAACCTGTATCCCAAGAGAGGAAAGTGGTCAAAGTCATTTGCGGACCACCACTCTAAATACCTGAGCCACTGACTAAAGTATTTTTGCACTCATCATCTCCTTCTCCTCCTCCTTCTTTTAAAGAGACTCCCTGGTCCCATAGCACAATGTGATGGGTTGCTTTNAGAGTGACTGTGTTCAAAACCTGTATCCCAAGAGAGGAAAGTGGTCAAAGTCATTTGCGGACCACCACTCTAAATACCTGAGCCACTGACTAAAGTATTTTTGCACTCATCATCTCCTTCTCCTCCTCCTTCTTTTAAAGAGACTCCCTGGTCCCATAGCACAATGTGATGGGTTGCTTTGAATGGTTTTGCAGCCTGGCAGGAACTTACCCTCCACACAAGGATAAGCAAGATCTGGGCCTGGTCTCCTCTTGATGAAGAGAATTTATCTGCAAGAACGGAGTGGTGAGGGAGACCAGGACAGATGGCTGAGGGCCCTCTCAGGTTGACCAGATGTCAAGGCGTCAAGGCTATGAAGCCTTCATTTTGATTCTATGCCACTAGGAAGGCAGCAGAACAGTCTGGCTACACCAGGAGTTATAAGCCCAGGGTCCTGCCCACCCAGTGTACTCTCCCTCAGGGGGTGGGTTCTGCCTCTCAACCACAGGACCCCGGGGAGTCACTCTGAGCACTGCTGAGAAGGTTCTGTGCTAGAAGACCCTTCCTCAGCCACGGACTTCTTGTTCCTGATCATGCGTCTATCAGTGCGGACTCTTTACTGCCCAATGCACTGAAGTTGTGTGTGTCTCTGCTCTGCCTGGCTGTCCAGCACTGCCAACAACTTGTGAGCCCTGACCTCCACATCCCCAGCATGACCTCTGCGTCCCCAGCACATTACCATCCCATGTGCTGTTCCCCAAATCCTCACTGCCCCACTGCTGACCTGGACACACTCAGGCACACACTGCCCTACCTGCACAGCTAGTCTTAGTATTCGGCACACGGCTGCAGCCTTCCCTGCAGCCCAATCCCCTTAGGTTTTTGTAAGGATTTTTCACAGGCTCTTCCTTCCTACTGACTCTAGTCCCCATCTCTACTTTCCTTTCCAGCCTTGCTTCAAGCTTTCTTCTGCAAAGAGGTCCTTCAGTTCAGTTCAGTTCAGTTGCTCAGTCATGTCCGACTCTTTGTGACCCCATGAATTGCAAAGCGCCAGGCCTCCCTGTCCATCACCAACTCCCGGAGTTCACCCCAACTCATGTCCATTGAGTCGGTGATG
>SJYA01005336.1:0-19543 GCA_006410615.1 Neotragus moschatus
TTTTCTTATCCATTCATCGGACATCTAAGTTGCTTCCATGTCCTGGTTATTACAAACAGTGCTGCAATGAACAGTTTGTACCCTTTTATGGATCTCTTCTTGTTCCCAGTCCCTAGCAACCAACTTTCTATTCTCAGTTTCTATTAGTTTCACTTTTGCAACATTCCACATATAAAAATACCATGCATTATTTATATTTTTCTCTCTGAATTATTTCACTTAGCATAACATTCTTAAGATCTATCCATGCAGTCTCAATTGGCAGCATTTCTTTCTCACAGCTATATAATATTCCATTCACTTTCTCTTTACCCATTCTTTAATTGAATGGCATTTTGTTTCTGTATCTTAGCTAATGTGAATAATGCTGCAATGAGAATCAGAGTGCACATATCCTTTTAATATCCTTTTGTCTTTCTCTGTGGATAAACCCAAAGGTGAAATTTTATGGCAGTTTATTTTCAGTTTTTTAGAAACTGCCATACTGTTTTCCATTTTGAGTGTACCAATTTCAGTTCAGTTCAGTTCATTTCATTCGCTCAGTCATGTCTGACTCTTTGTGGCCCAATCGACTGCAGCATGCCAGGCCTCCCTATCTATCATCAACTCCTGGGGCTTATTCAAATTCATGTCCATTGAGTTGGTGATGTCATCCAACCGTCTCATCCTCTGTCATAGCCTTCTCCTTCTGCCTTCAATCTTTCCCAGTATCATGGTCTTTTCAAATGAGTCAGTTCTTCACATCAGGTGGCCAAAGTATTGGAGTTTCAGCTACAACATAAGTCCTTCCAGTGAATATTCAGGACTAATTTCCTTTAGGATGGACTGGTTGGATACCCTTGCAATCCAAGGGACTCTCAAGAGTCTTCTCCAACACCACAGTTCAAAAGCATCAGTGCTCAGCTTTCTTGACAGCCCAACTCTCACATCCATACATCACTACTGGAAGAACCATAGCCTTGACTAGATGGACCTTCGTTGGCAAAGTAATGTCTGTTTTTTAATATGCTGTCTAAGTTGGTCATAAATTTTCTTCCAAGGAGCAAATGTCTTTTAATTGCATGGCTGCAGTCACCATCTGCAGTGATTTTGGAGCCCAAAAAGATAAAGTCTGTCATTGTTTCCACTGTTTCCCCATCTATTTGCCATGAAGTGATTGGGCCAGATGCCATGATCTTAGTTTTCTGAATATTGAGCTTGAAGCCAAATTTTTTACTCTCCTCTTTCACTTTCATCAAGAGGCTCTTAAGTTCTTCTTCACTTTCTTCCATAAAGTGGTGTCATCTGCATATCTGAGGTTATGGATATTTCTCCCAGCAATCTTGATTCCACCTTGTGCTTCATCCCATCCAACATTTCACATGATGTACTCTGCATAGAAGTTAAATAAGCAGGGTGACAATGTACAGCCTTGATGTACTCCTTTTCCTATTTGGAACCAGTCTGTTGTTCCATGTACCAATTTACATTCTCACTAGTGAAGTGAAATCGCTCAGTCGTGTCCGACTCTGTGACCCCATGGACACATGGGGTTTTTGTTTTTGCTCATTAGTTCTGTAAGTTTTTTTTTTTTTTTATGTATTTTGGATATTAACTTTATATCAGATACATAACTTGCAAATATTTTCTTACATTCTTTATGTTTCCTTTTTATTATGTTGCTATTTCCTTTGCTGAGCAAATTTTTTCCAGTTTGATGTGGCCCAATTATTACTTTTTGCTTTTACTGCCTTTGTTTCTCTTGCCAAATCCAATGATTTATTGCCAGCACTAACATCAAGGAAGCTTACCTTGTTTTATTCCAGGGTTTTTATAGCATCAGGTCTTATATTAACTCTTTAATCTATTTTGAGTTGAATTTATTAATAAACTACCTTCATTCTTTTACATGTGTTTATCCAGTTTCCCCAACACCATTTATTGAAGAGACTTCCCCATTGTATGTTCTTGGTTCCTTTGTCAAACTAATTCACTATATATGGGAGGGTTAGTTATTGGATCTTGATTTTGTTTCACTGATCTTTTGTTTATTTTCATGCCATTACTGCTCTAATTCATATTATGCTTATCTTTTCTTGAAAAAATCAGCTTTTAGTTTTAATAATCTTTTCTATTATCTTTTTAATGTCTATCAGATTTATGTCTATTTTTATCCTTGTTATGTCCTTTTTTCTTCTAGCTTTGGGATAGTTCTTCTATTTATAGTTCTTTGAGGTGTGAAGTTAGGTTGTTTATTTGAGCTCCTTTTTTCTTAATATAGGTGTTTATCTCTAGAAGCATTACTCAGAGCTACTTTTGCTGCATCCCAAAAATTTTAGAATGGAGTATTTTTATTTTTATTTGTCCCAAGACGCTTTTTAGTCCCTTTTAATTTTTCTTTACCTATTCATTGTTCAAGAGCATATTTTAGCTTTTTATTGAAGGATAATTTCTTTACAGAATTTTACTGCTTTCTGTCAAACCTCAACATGAATCAGCCATATCCATTCCCTTTTGAATCTCGCTCCCATTTCCCTCCCCATTCCACCCCTCTAGGTGATACAGAGCACCTGTTTGAATTTCCTGAGCCATACAGCAAATTTCCATTGGCTATCTATTTTACATATGATAATGTAAGTTTTCATGGTACTCTTTCCATGCTTCTCACCCTCTCCTCCTCTCTCCCCATGTCCATAAGTCTATTCTCTATGTCTGTTTCTCCCTTGCTACTCTATAAATAAAATCTTCAGTACCGTTTTTCTAGATTCTGTGTATATGCGTTAGAATACAATATTTGTCTTTCTCTTTCTGGCTCACTTCACTCTGTATAAAAGGTTCTGGATTCATCCACCTCAGTATAACTGACTCAAATGTGTTCCTTTTTATGGCTGAGTAATTTTTTTTTTTTTAGTAAAGTTATCTTTATTTATTTATTTTTTAAATTTTTATTTTTTAGTTTGTTTTGCTTTACAATACTGTATTCATTTTGCCATACATTGACATAAATCAGTCATAAGTGTACCTGTGTGTATATATACCACACATTCTTTATCCATTCATCTTTTGTAGGCATCTTTGTTGTTTCCATGTTCTATCTATTGTAAACAGTGCTTCAATGAACAATGGGATACATGTGTCTCTTTCAATTTTGGTTTCCACAGGGTATATGCCTAGGAATGGGATTGCCAAGTCATACAGTGGTTTTATTCCTAGTTTTTTAAAGTAATCTCCATACCATCTTCCATAGTGGCTGTGTCAATTTACATTTCCACCAACAGTGCAAGAGTGTTCCCTTTTCTTCACACCATCTCCAGCATTTTGATGAGGGCCATTCTGACCAGTGTGACGTGATAACTTATTGCAGTTTTGATTTGCATTTCTCTAATAATGACCAATGTTGAGCATCTTTTCATATGTTTGTTAGCCATGTCTTCTTTGGAGAAATGTCTATTTAGGTTTTTCTTTTTCCCACTTTTTGAATGGTTATTTGTTTTTCTGGGATTAATTTGTATGAGCTTCTTGTATATTTTGGAAATTAATCTTTTTCAGTTTATTCAGTTGCTATTATTTTCTCCCATTCTAAGGGTTGTCTTTTCACCTTGCTTAGAGTTTCCTTTACTGTGAAAAAGCTTTTAAATTTAATCTGGTCCCACTTGTCTACCTTTGTCTTTATTTCCATTACTCTAGGAGGTGGGCCACAGAGGATCTTGCTTTGATTTATGTCATCAAGTGTCATCAGCCTGTTTTCCTCTAAGAGTTTTAAAGTTTCTGGTCTTACATTTAGGTCTTTAATCCATTTTGAGTTCATCTTTGTGCATGGTGTTGGGAAGCATTCTAATTTCATTGTTTTACATGTAGCTGTCCAGTTTTCCTAGCACTATTTATTGAAGAAGCTATCTTTGCCCCATTGTATATTCTTGCCTCCTTTGTCAAAAATAAGATACCCATAGGTGCATGGGTTTATTTCTGGGCTTTATATCTTGTTCCACTAGTCTACATTTCTGTTTTTGTACCAATACCACACTGTCTTGATGACAGTAGCTTTGTAGTATAATCTGAAATCAGGAATGTGGATTCCTCCAGCTCTATTCTTTCTGAAGACTACTTTGGCTATTCAGGTTCTTTTCTGTTTTCATATTTATTGTGAAACTTTTCATCCTTGTTCTGTGAAAAATGTCATTGGGAATTTGATAGGGATTGTATTGAATCTGTAGATTGCACTTGGTAGTTAGTCATTTTCACAATATTGATTCTTCCTACCCAGGAACATGTTATATCTCCCCTTCTGTTTATATACTTTTTGATCTATTTTATTAGTGTCTTATAATTTTCTGTGTACAGGTTCTTTTGTCTTTGTAGGTAACTTTACTCTTAGACATTTAATTCTTTCTGTTGTAATGGTGAATAGGATTGATTCTTTAAATTCTCTTTCATATTTTTCATTGTTAGTATATAGATATGCACGTGATTTCTGTGTATTGATTTTGTATCCTGCGACTTTGCTAAATTCACTGATTAGCTCTAGTAATTTTCTGATACTATCTTTAGGATTTGCTATGTATAGTATCATGTCATCTGCAAACAGTGAGAACTTTACTTCTTTTCTGATCTGAATTCATTTTATTTATTTATTTTTTCTTCTCTGACTGCTTTAGCTAGGACTTCCAGAACTATGCTGAATAATAGTAGTGAAAGTGGATACCCTTGTCTTGTTCCTGACCTTACGGGAATTCTTTCAGTTTTCCACCATTGAGAATAACATTTTCTGTAGGCTTATCATATTTTATATATAGCCTTTATTATGTTGAGGTGGGTTCCTTTTATGCCCATTTTTTTTGAAGAGTTTTAATCATACATAGGTGCTGAATTTTGTAAAAGGTTTTTTCTGCAACTATTGAGCTGATCATTTGGTGTTTACCTTTCCATTTGTTAATATGGTGTAACACATTGACTTGTTTATTGAAGAATCCTGAATCCCTGGAACAAATCCAAACTGATCATGGTGTATGAGTTTTTGATATGTTGCTGAATTATGATTGCAAAAATTTTGTTCAGGATTTTTGCATCTATGTTCACTAGTGACATTGGCCTGAGTTTTCTCTTTCTGTATTGTCTTTGTCTGGTTTTGGTATCAGGGTGATGGTGGCCTCATAGTATGAGTTTGTAAGTGTTTCTGCCTCTGCAATTTTTTCTGAAAGAGTTTTCAAAGGATAGACATTAGCTCTTCTCTTAATTTTTGATAGAATTCTTCTGTGAAGCCGTCTGGTCCTGGGCTTTTGTTTTATGGGAGATTTTTGATCACAGCTTCAATTTAAGTGTTTATAATTGGGTTGTTCATAGTTTCTATTTCTTCCTGGTTCAGTCTTAGAAGATTGATCTTTTCTAAGAATCTGTCCATTTCTCCCAAGTTATCCATTTTATTGTCATATCATTGTTCATAATAGTCTTTTATAATCCTTTTTGTCTCTGCATTGTTTGTTGTAATGTTTCCTTTTTCAATTCTAATTTTGTTTAATACTTCTCTATATTTTTCTTGATGAGTCTGGCTAAAAGTTTTCTGATTTGTTTACCTTCTCAAGGAACCATATTTTACTTTTATTAATATTTGCTATTTTTTCTTTCATTCTTTTTCATTAACTGCTGCTCAGATCTTTATGATTTCTTTCCTCTATTAATTTTGAGGGGTTTTTTGGTTCTTTTTCCAGTTGTTTTAGGTGTAAAGTTAGGTTGTCTACTGGAAATTATTCTTGGTTCTTGAGGTAGGATTGTATTTCTATAAATTTGCCTCTTAGAACTGCTTTTGCTGCATCCAATAGATTTTGAGTTGTCATGTTTTCATTGTCATTTGTTTCTGGAATTTTTTTTTTTAATTTCCCTTTTGATTTCTTCAGTAACCTGTTGGGTGTTTAGAAACATGTTGTTTAATCTCTATGTGTCTATGTTTCTTACAGTTTTAGCTTTGCAGTGAGAGAATATACTTGTTATGATTTCAATTTTCTTAAATTTATTGAGATTTGATTTGTGACTCAGGATGTGGTCTATCCTGAAGAATGTTCCATGTGCACTTAAGAAAGTATATTCTTCTGCATTTGGGTGGAGTGTCCTGCAGATATCAATGAGACCCATCTTATCTAATGTATGATTTAAGATTTTGTTTCCTTATTAATTTTCTGTTTTAATTATCTGTCCATTGGTGTGAGTGGGGTGTTAAAGTCTCTTCCTATTATTGTGTTCCTGTTAGTTTCTCCTTTTATGTTTGTTACTGTTTGTTTTATGTATTGAAGTGCTCCTATGTCGGGTGCATAGATATTTACAGTTGTTATGTCTTCCTCTTGGATTGATTCCTTGATCGTTATGTAATGTCCTTACTTATCTCTTGTCATATTGTTTATTTTCAGGTCTATTTTGTCTGATATGAGGATTGCTACTCCAGTTTATTTTGCTTCTCATTTCCAAGGACTATATTGATGTGAAATATGGAATGTATACATGGAATATACAGCCTCTCACTTTCATTCTTTATGTGTTTTTAGGTCTGAAGTAGGTTTCTTATAGGCAGCCTATATATGGGTTTTGTTTTTCTATCCATTCAGCCAGTCTGCCTCTTTTGGTTGGAACATTTAATCCATTTACATTTAAAGTAATTATTGACATATATATTCCTATTGCCATTTTCTTAATTGTTTTGGGTTGATTTTGTAAATCTTTTTTTCTTCTCTTGTATCTCTTGACTATATAAGTCCCTTTAACACTTTTGTAAAGCTGGTTTGGTGGTACTGAATTCTCTTAAATTTTCTTGTCCGTAAAGCTTTTTAGTTCTCCACTAGTTTTGAATAAGATTCTTGCTGGGTACAGTAATCTGGTTGTAGATTTCCCCCTTTCAGTACCTTAAACATACCCTGTCATTTCCTTCTGGCCTGCAGAGTTGCTGCTAAAAGATCAGCTGGTATGCATATGGGGTTTCCCCTTGTATGTATTTGTTGCTTTTCCCTTACTGCTTTTAATATATATTCTTTGTGTTTAGTCTTTGTTACTTTGATTAGTGTGTGTCTTGATGTGTTTCTCTGTGAGTTTATCCTCTATGGGACTCTTTGTGCCTCTTGGACTTGATTGACTATTTTCTTTTCCATGTTGGGGAAATTTTCAAATATAATCTCTTCAAAAATTTTCTCATATGCTTTCTGTTTTTCTTCTTCTGGGACCCCAGTAATTTGAATATTGGTGCATTTGATATTGTACCAGAGGTCTCTGAGACTATCTTAAGCTCTTTTTATTCTTTTTACTTCATCCTGCTATTTTTTTGACTCTTTTTCTTTTTATTTAATTTATTTATTTATTTTTTAAATTTTTATATTTTAGTTTGTTTTGCTTTACATCCTGCTATTTGGAAGTTATTTCCACCATGTTATTTCCAGTTCACTGATTCATTCTTCTGCTTCAGATATTCTGCTATTGATTCCTTCTAGGGTATTTTTAATTTTAGTAATTGTATTGTTTGTCTCTGTATGTTTATTCTTTAATTCTTCTAGGTCTTTGTTAATTGATTCTTGCATTGTCTCCCTTTTGTTTTCAGTTTTTGGTCATCTTTACTATCATTATTCTGATTTCTTTTTCAGATAGTTTGCCTATTTCTTCTTCATTTATTTGGACTTCTGTGTTTCTAGTTTGTTCCTTCATTTGTGTAGTATTTATCTGCCTTTTCATTATTCTTTTTAATGTATTCTGTTTGAAGTCTTCTTTTCCCAGCCTTCAAGGTTGAATTTCTCTTTCGTTTTGGTTTCCTCCCACCTAAGGTTGGTCCAGTGGTTTATGTAAGCTTTGTATATGGTAACATTTGTGCTGAATCTTTTGTTTGCTTGTTTTTCCTCTGGAGAGCAAGGCTGAGTGAGGCGATAATCCTGTCTGTTGATGGCTGGGTTTGTATGTTTATTTTTTTTGTTGTTTCGATGATGTGTCTTGAACAGTGTTCTACTGATGGTTTGGTGATGCCAGGTCTATCATTCAAGTGGTTTCCTTTGTGTGAGTTCTCACTATTTGATACTCCCTACGATTAGTTCTCTGGTAGTCTAGGTTCTTGGAGTCAGTGCTACCACTCCAAAGGCTCAGGCCTTGATCTCTGGTCAGGAACAAAGATTCCAAAAGTGGTTTGTTATGGCATTAAGTGAGATTTAAATAAAAAGAAATCCAAAATAAATGGCAGTTACAAAATCAGGCAAACAATACTGAAAATAATGCAATATACACTTATATACACCCATATGAAAAGTGAGAAAACAGTCCAACAAAAATAAAGTGCAATATATTGACCCAGTGAACAAAGGAAATAAGAAATATATATATTTACCAGCTAAGAACAAAACTGACTAAAGCATAAACTAGAAAACAAATCTAAAGCAAGGTGTCAAGTTGGAATAAAGCAATGAAAACAAAATTAAACGTTTAGAGGAAAGGAAAGAAAGAAAATAAGGAAAGGATATGCAAAATTAAATAAAGGTAGAGGAAGATTTATATACACTAAAGATTAGCTGCAAGGGGAAAAGAACAGTAGGAAAAGCAAACAAAGGAATAAATGTAGAAGATTATAATAGGCTCAAATTTTTAAATTATAAAAAAGAGAAAAGATAAAAAAAGAAAGAAGAAGAAAAAAGGGGGGGGAACTCCACACAACTGTAAAAGCCCAATGTAGAGGTAGTTTCATAACAACAATATAAAATGTGACTTAAAAAAATACTCAAAAGCTTAATTAGATTTAATAGTACTAATAAAATCAACTACTACAACAGATGGAGAAGAGGGTAAATATGAGAAAAAAAAATCTAAAAGAATCTACAGAACACGTCAAAAAAATAAATAAATGATTTTCTTGAGTCACTGTTCTGAGTCCTTTCACTCGCTGGGAGTCTCAGTACACCTCACCTCTCTAGGTTGCCCTCCAATGCTGTGCTGATCTCTGGACCTGCTGTGGAGGCAGCTTAGATTCTAATCTGGTCCTACTCCTGTGTGTTCTTACCTCCATTGTCCACAGCTATCAGAACTAGTGTGTTTTCTTTTGTGGGAGCTCTCAGTGTCCTTTTATATATTCCATAGACACTGAATCTGCCTAGTTGATCATGTAGATTTAATCAACAGATTGTACAGCCTGTGGGAAGGTTTTGGGTCTTCTTCCTTAGCCACGTTGCCCCTGGGTTTGAATTGTGGTTTTATTTCCACCTCTGCATGTGGGTTGTTCACTGGGGTTTGCTTCTGCAGTACTTGGGTTTGCCCTATGAGGACCAGGGGTGGAAGTGGTTCAGCTGCTTGAGTCACAGGAGTTCTGGCAGTACCTGGTATTCAGAGGAGTTGGTGGCTAGGGCAACAGGAAATATAGTGCTCCAGAAGGGTATGGCAACCAGTGTTGGCCAATACGCTCCAGTATTCTTGCCTAGAGATTCTCCCTGCCAGAAAAGCCTGACAGGCCATGGTCTTCAGGGTTTCAAAGAGCTGGACACAACTGAAGAGACCATGGGTGCGTAGATGCAAGACTTTCAGAGTTGAGCATGAAGGTGGCATAGCTTCTTGGCTTGCAGGGACCTTGGCAGCACCAAATGTGCAGGGACACCGATTGCCTCCCCTTTAGGAGTTAGCACCCATTGAGTGTCTTTTCTTTTGGAGCCTCATCTAGTTGGCAATCAAAAAGCCTCTTTGGCCAGTCTTTCTCTGTAGCTATGCCCATTCAGGCAGCACTTAGAGGGTTCCTTTGCCTATGGTCCTTCTCTGTTGTTCAGTGCATCAGGCACGTAGAGGGCCACCTCCACCCTGGTTGGGATCCTACTCTGTAGACAGGCACATCAGGCACTCAAAGGGGCACCCTGGGCGGGGTCCTACTCTGTAGATTTGTACATCAATTACTTAAACTAGCACCCTGGGTGTGGTTCTACTATGTAGTTCAGTGTGTCAGGTGTTTTATGTACAGGTCTTTCTATTGTTCAGCTGCCAATGCTGGCAGGTGGGGAGACAGAGGCTATCGTAATGGCTTCACCTGCTACGTATGACTCAACAGTATCACTTTGCTTCCAGGGCTGCCTGGATTTCCTCCACAGGCATTTCCCACCACAGTCTTCTCCCTCACATCCTTCCAATCTGTCTTTCCACAGTCAACAGCAGCCCTCACCCTGGGTTTCCTCCACAATCCCTAAACTCCAGCCCCAACCTGCTGCACCTTCCAGGGGACCTGTGTCCCTGTTTGGGGTATGTATGGCTGCAGCAAGAACTGTCTGATTCTCATTCCATTTAGGCTGCCACAGATCATCTATTTCACTCTCAGCCTTAAATTTTTCTTCTGACTCAGACAATTGCCATGATGTGGGGATTGGACCCCTGCTTCAGTTCTCCCACTCGCTGAGGGCGGGTCCAGTCCTACTAACACTCCTGCCCCCCCCAGCAGTTCCTTCATCCTATAAAGTTTTGCATAATTCTATACATTCTTTTCTGTTGGTCAGGTACTCCTGTTCATTCTCAGCTGGTGTTCTGCATGCACTTCTGTGTCTGAAGGTGTATTTCTTTTTTCTTTTCTTTTCTTTTTCTTTTTTTTTTTTTTGAAGGTGTATTTCTGATAAATCTGTGTAGAGAGATGTACTCCACATCGACTTACTCCTCTGCCAGCTTGTTCTCTCAAGACCATACTTTTCTTTATCTCAATGTATTTGTAAAATTTTCAGCTTTTTTTCTTGTAACTGATTTCTACCTTTCTTAACATGTGGTCAGAAAAGATGCTTGATATTATTTCAATTGTCTTAACTGTTTTAAGACTTGTTTTGTGACCTAACATATGATTTACTCTGGAGAATATTTCATATGCTCTATAGAAGAATTTGTATTTGTGATGAGAAAAATGCCTTTCGTTTTCCTAAGTTGCTGTCTAGGCATAACCCTGCTGAAACCAAAAGCTGGGCATTTAGATAAGGAGTTAGTATTTCCACTGTAGGTTCCCACTTTGTTTTTCCCAGAGAAACTTTTAACATAACTACTTAGAGTGAGTTCCATGAAAAGTTAATAAATCTGCCTCCAAACACCTTTTAAATAATAGATGCTTGCTACCCTTTTCTCCCACTCTCACTGGTCACATGGGTTTGAGGAGTGCCATTTTTTCAGCTCCTTGTATCCCATCTTCCCCTACTTCTGGGGTCCGGAAGAATCAAATCTTGTGACTCTATTTCTTTTATGTAAATGTATTGAAGTTGTGCCTTCAATAAAAATGACCCTGTGGGTTTCACTTTGCAAATGTAGCGATACTGAGGGATATGCCTGCTGAATCTGTGTAACTGGCTTATTCTCCTTCATTACGCAGGACATAAACTTCTATTATTAATTCAGCACACCAGCTGCAGCTTCTCAACATAATATCTGGTTCCTCTAGATGGACTGTTCTGTAAATGTCTGTTAAGTTCATCCAGATAACCATGTAATTTAAGTCCACTCTTCTCATGTTGATTTTATGTGTGGATGATCTATCCATTTTGAAAATGGGATATTGAAGTCCTGTAATACTATTGTATTGTATCTACTTTTCTACTTGGGTATATAATAATTGCTTTGTATATTTCAGTGCTTTTATATTGAGAATATATTTATGAATATTATATCCTCTTGATAAACTCACCCTTTCAACATTATATAACATCTTTCTTTGTCTATTTTACAGATGTTGGCTAAAAAATCTTTTGCCTGAATTAGGTATAGATATCCTTGGTTTCTTTTGGATTACATATTTTTTCCTGTCCCTTCACTTTGTCTGTATGTGTGCCTTTTGATCTGAAGTAGGTCTCTTGTGAGCAGCATATCATTGGTTTTGTGTTTGTTTGTTTGTTTTTAATACATCCAAACATTCTGAGTCTTTTGCTCAGAGAACTTAGTCCATTGCATTTAAAGTAATTATTGAGAGGTAAGAACTTATTATCAAAATTTTTTAAATTATTCTGTGGCTGGTTTGTAATCCCCTTGTTCCTTTCTTCTTTATTTTGCCTCTTTCTTTGTGATTTGACAATTTTCTGTAGTGGTATGATTAGATTCCTTCTTCTGTATCTTTTGTGTATCTATTATAGGTTTTTACCTTGTGAGTAACATAAGCCTCATAACATAAGCCTTGTAAGAGTCTATTTAAACTGATAACAACTTTCAGTTCAAACACATAGGAAAGCTCTATATTTTACTCTCCTGCAATGTTTTATGATATAAATTACATCTTCTTACCTTTTGTATTAATTAGCAAACTATTATAGCTATAGTTATATTTACTACCTTTGTTTTTAACTTTAATACCAGATTTATAAGTGATTTACTACTACCATTACATTAGAGTACTCTAAATTTAACCATAAACTTACCTTTGCCAGTGAGATTTATACTTTCACATGTTTTCTTGTTACAAATTAGTCATTTTATTTTAGCATGCAGATGTATCTTTAACAGGCCTTTAAGGCTAATTTGTGGTTATGAACTCTTCAGGTTTTGCTTGTCTGAAAACCTCAGTATCTTTCCTTCATTTCTGAAGTATACTTTTTATGAGTAAGATGTTCTTAATTGGATTTTTTTTTCTTTCAGCACCTTAAATATATCATGCCACTCCCTTATGGCCTACAAATTTTCTGTTGAAATATTTTCAAGCAGTCTTATGAAGGTTCCTCAGGATATAGCAACTGTCATTTTAAAAATTTCTCTTCTTGTCATTAACTTTTGATAATGTAATTATAAAGAGTAATGGTATGAGCCATCTCATTTGAAACTCTCTCTGCTTCCTGGAGATGTTTCTTTCTCCAGTTTAAGGAATTTTTCAGCCATAAGTTCTTTAAATAATTTTTTGCCATTTTCTCTCTTGTATTCCTCTCAGAGCTCTGTAATGCAAATATCTGTCCACTTGAGGTCCCATAAGTCCCCTAAGCTATCTACATACATGAAAGCCAGAGAGACACAAACTCGGGCAATTGATGAAAACACATACATGAAATAATTTGAATAAAAGGACCCTGAAAAAAAAATCAGAATAGAGACATCACTGATGACCTTAGTGTGTACAACTTCAATGAGATGTTATGATTGCCATGTACTATAAGTTGAAATTCAACCTGAATGCAATGGTGCATACAGAGTNTGTCATTTTAAAAATTTCTCTTCTTGTCATTAACTTTTGATAATGTAATTATAAAGAGTAATGGTATGAGCCATCTCATTTGAAACTCTCTCTGCTTCCTGGAGATGTTTCTTTCTCCAGTTTAAGGAATTTTTCAGCCATAAGTTCTTTAAATAATTTTTTGCCATTTTCTCTCTTGTATTCCTCTCAGAGCTCTGTAATGCAAATATCTGTCCACTTGAGGTCCCATAAGTCCCCTAAGCTATCTACATACATGAAAGCCAGAGAGACACAAACTCGGGCAATTGATGAAAACACATACATGAAATAATTTGAATAAAAGGACCCTGAAAAAAAAATCAGAATAGAGACATCACTGATGACCTTAGTGTGTACAACTTCAATGAGATGTTATGATTGCCATGTACTATAAGTTGAAATTCAACCTGAATGCAATGGTGCATACAGAGTGTGATTCCAAGCAGACAGAAAAAAATGTATGGGCAGAGTTCTTATAAGATGGGAGAGTAAAAATAACTTGAGCGCACCTCTTCTCATGAGCACACCAAAACAAGAACTAACTGCTTACAATCACTGAAAAAGACTGGAACCTAAATAAAGATAATCTACCATCAAAAACATGAAGGTTAACCCCAATCAGATAGTAGGAGGTATGAATTTACAATATAATCAAGTCTTATATCCCCAAGGGTGAGTGACCTGCAAACTGGTGGACAATGATATCACAGAAGTTCTTTTATAAGAGGGAGAGCTCTGAGCTCTACAACAGGCTCCTCAGGTTGACAGTCTGGCATCCAGAAGAACACTCTGAGGGGGCTTGAGCACAGGTGCTCCACAGTGCTGGGGGAAACGGAGACTCCACTCTTGGAAGATACACACAAGGTCTTGTGCTTATCGGGAACCAGTGGAAAAGTAGTGACCTCATAGAAACCTAGATCAGACCTAACTTCTTGTCTAGAAGTTCTCTTGAGGATGTGTGGGGCAGCTATGGCTCATTTTGAGAACAAGGACACTGGTGGCAGAGGTACTGGAGAATATTCATTGGCATCAGCTATCATGGCAGTTGCCATTTGGGGAAGGAAGACCTGACTCAGTCCACTCTCAGTGCTAAGATGCCTCAAATCAAATAACCAGTAGGGGAATAACAGTCCAATCCATCAGGAGGCCTAAAGTCTTCTTGAGCACATACGTACCTCCTAAACAAACCCCTTGGCATGGCCCATCAGAGGGACAAGACACAACTCCACTCACTATTGGACAGGAAATAGTCCTTCCCACCAGGAAGCCTGCACAAATATCTTAAACAGCCTCATCCAACAGAAGGAAGACAGCAGAAGCAAGAATACTATGATCTGGCACCTTGTGGAATCAAATCCACAAAAGCATATCACAACCTACTCCGGGACCTGCTGGCCCTTAACCCTTCCATGATGAGAGGGGAATGTATTGATGGGACACAGGACATCCCCTAGAGAGGGCCATTTGTCCAAGGTTGAGAAAAATAACTAACCCTCCACATATATAAAAATACAAATATCAATATAGATCAAATGAGATGGCAGAGGAATATGTTTCAGATGAAGGAATGAGATAAAACCCAGAAAAAAGCCAAATGATGTGTAGATAGACACTGAGAAAGAGTTCAGAGTAATGATTATAAAGATAGCCTAAACCTTGGAAAAAGAATGGACACATAGAGGAAGAAATTGGAAAATGTCTTTAACAAAGAGCTAGAAAATATAAAGAATAACCAGAGTTGAAGAATCCAACAACTGAAATTAAAAACACACTAGAAGAAATAAATACCATAATAAACAAGGCAGAAGTGAGCTGGAAGACAGAATGGTGATAAGTTAGCTGGAAGATAGAGTGGAGGAAATCACTGCCATGGAATAGAATAAAGAAAAAAGAATGAAAAGAAATGAGAGCAGTTTAAGAGACATCGGGGACAAATTCATATGCACTAACATACCTATTACCATACATACCCATAGGGGTCCCAGAAGGAAAAGACAAAGAAAAAATACCTTAGAAAGTATTTGAAGAGGTAATAGTTGAAAATTTCCCCAGCATGGGAAAGAAAGCAGGCACCCAAGTCCAAGAAGTACAGAGTTATATACAGGATTAATCCAAGGAAGAACACACTGAGAAATACAGTAATAAAAGTGACAAAAATTAAAAGACAAAGAGAAAATATTAAAAGCAACAAGGGTGATTGTTGTTGTTCACTAATAAAATACAATAATTTACAGGGAAATTATCATAAGATTATCAGCTGATTTGTCATCAGAAACTCCAGGTCAGAAGGAAGTGGCACAACCTATTTAATGTGATGAAAGAGAAAAACCTACAACCAAGAATACTCTATTCAGCAAGTTTCTGATTCAGATTTGATAGAGAAATAAAAAAAAACTTTATAGATTAAGCAAGCTAAAAGAATCCAGGACCATAAAACTAGGTTTACAACAGATACTAAAGGAAATTATCTTGACCAAAACTAGAAACAAAATTATAAAATGGGAAAGCTCCCTGATAAAGGTAGACATACAATAGATGTAGGAAATGAACCGCAAGCAAATATGATATCTAAGCTAGTTATTGTGGTAGAAGGAGAGTACAGAAGCTAGATATTTGAAATGCATTTAAAATTGAGTGATCAGCAACTTAAAACCATTATACATATACACAGAGAGAGAGAGACAGAGGCTATTATAACAAATCCTCATGGTAAGTACAAATCAAAAATCTATAATAGATATACTCACAAAAAAAGAAAAAGATATGCAATGGTGACTTTAAATAGTCATCAAACAACAAGAGAAGAAAACAAAAGAAGTAAGGGGAGAAAGATCTACAAAGATAAATTCAAACCAATTAACAAATGTGTGCTGTGCTGTGTTAAGTCATTTCAATTATGTTCAACTCTTTGCAACCCTATGAACTGTTGCCTGCCACGCTCCTCTGTCCATGGGATTCTCCAGGCAAGAATATTGAAGTGGGTTGCCATGCCTTTCTACAGGGGATCTTCCTGACCCAGGGAATCGAACCTTCATCTCTACATCTCCTGTGTTGGCAGGCAGGTTCTTTACCACTAGTGCCACTTGGGAAACCCAGTTGACAGATATTTACATTAAATGTAAATGAATTAAATGTTTCAACCAAAATGCATACACTGGCTGAATGGATACAAAAATAAGAGCTGTAAAGTGGCTTTCTGTAAGAGATCCACTTCAGATCTAGGGACACAGACAAACTGAAAGTGAAGGGATAGAAAATGTATTTAATAAAAAAAGAAATGAAAAGAAAACAGCTGGAGTAGCAATGCTCATATCAGACAAAGCAGACTTTAAAATAAAGACTGTTACAAGGGACAAGAAAGGATATTACATAATGATCAAGGGGTCAATCCAAGAAGATATGACAACTGTAAATATTTGTGCAGCCAACATAGGAGCACTTAAATACACAAGGCTAATGTTAGTAAACATAAAAGAAATGAGCAGTATCACAATAATCGTGGGGGACATAACATCCCACTTACAATAATGGGCAGAGCATCCAGACAAAGTTCAATAAGGAAACACAGCCTTCATGACACATTAGACCAGATGGACTTAATTAACACATTATAGAGCATTCCATCCAAAGGTAGTAGAATGCACATTTATTTCAAATGCATATGGAAAATCCTCCAGGATAGGTTAGATACTGGACCCCAAAACAAGCCTGAGTAAATTTAAGAAAACTGAAACAATATCAAACAACTTTCCCAGTCACAATACTTGAAATTAGAAGTCAACCACAAGAAAAAAAGAAAATTGCAAAAACACAAACACATAGAGGCTAAATAATATGCTACTAATCAACCAGTAACTGTGATATTGAGTGGTTTGCCTTGGAGACGAACAGAGATCATTCTGTTGTTTTTGAGATTGCATTCAAGTACTGCATTTCAGACTCTTTTGTTGACCATGAAGGCTAATCCATTTCTTCTGAGGGATTCCTGCCTGCAGTAGTAGATATAATGGTCATCTGAGTTAAATTCACCTATCCCAATCCATTTTAGTTCACTGATTCCTAGGATGTCCATGTTCACTCTTGCCATCTCTTGTTGGACCACTTCCAATTTGCCTTGATTGATGGACCTGACATTCCATGTTCCTATGCAATATTACTCTTTACAGCATCAGACCTTGCTTCTATCACCAGTCACATACACAGCTGGGTATTGTTTTTGCTTTGGCTGCATCCCTTCATTCTTTCTGGAGTTATTTCTCCACTGATCTCTAGTAGCATATTGGGCACCTACTGACCTGGGGAGTTCTTCTTTCAGTATCCTATCATTTTACCTTTTCATACTGTTCATGGGGTTCTCAAGGCAAGAATCCTGAATTGGTTTGCCATTCACTTCTCCAGTGGACCACATTCTGTCAGAACTCTCCACCATGACCTGCCCGTCTTGGGTTGCCCCGCAGGCATGGCTTAATTTCATTGAGTTAGACAAAGCTGTGGTCCTAGTGTGATTAGATTGACTAGTTTTCTGTGAGTATGGTTTCAGTGTGTCTGCCCTCTGATGCCCTCTTGCAATACTATCATCTTACTTGGGTTTCTCTGCCGCTGCTCCTTACCTTGGACGAGTGGTATCTCCTTACCACTGCCCTTCCTGACATTCAACGTGGGATACTTCCTCTAGGCCCTCCTGTGCCGGTGCATTCACCGCTCCTCAGGTTGCTCCTCCCAGCCGCCCCCTGGCCTCAGGCGCGGGGTGGCTCCTCAGGACCACTGCCCCTGGCCTCGGGCATGAGGTGGCTTCTCCCAGCCGCCACTGACCTCAGACACGGGGTCACTCCTCTCAGTCACCAACCTTGATCTCGGATGCGGGGTAGCTCCTCCTGGTCGCTGCCACTGACCTTGGACTTGGGTAGCTCCTATCAGGCTTTCCTGCACTGTTGCAGCCTGGCACTCTCGGCCGCTGCCCCTGACCTCGGATGTGGGATAACTCCTCTCAGCGGTGCTTAGTGTGCCGGGTCGCAGGCACCTGCGCTTAGTGTGCCGGCTTGCAGCTGCCTGCGCTTAGTTCATTCAATATCACAGTTATGCAAGTCTATGCCCAAACAANGGGTAGCTCCTATCAGGCTTTCCTGCACTGTTGCAGCCTGGCACTCTCGGCCGCTGCCCCTGACCTCGGATGTGGGATAACTCCTCTCAGCGGTGCTTAGTGTGCCGGGTCGCAGGCACCTGCGCTTAGTGTGCCGGCTTGCAGCTGCCTGCGCTTAGTTCATTCAATATCACAGTTATGCAAGTCTATGCCCAAACAAGTAATGCTGAAGAAGCTGAAGTTGAATGGTTTTATGAAGACCTACAAGACCTTTTAGAAGTAACACCCCAAAAAGATGTCTTTTTCATTATAAGGGACTGGAATGCAAAAGTAGGAAGTCAAGAAACACCTGGAGTAACAGGCAAATTTGGCCTCGGAATATGGAATGAAGCAGGGCAAAGACTAATAATTTTGCCAAGAAAATGCACTGGTCATAGCAAACACCCTCTTTCAACAACACGAGAGAAGACTCTACACATGGACATCACCAGATGGTCAACACCGAAATCAGACTGATTATATTCTTTGCAGCCAAAGGTGGAGAAACTCTATACAGTCAGCAAAAACAAGACTAGGAGCTGACTTTAGCTCAGATCATGAACTCCTTATTGCCAAATTGAGACTTAAATTGAAGAAAGTAGGGAAAAATCACTAGACCATTCAGCTATGTTCTAAAACAAATCCCTTATGATTATACAGTAGAAGTGAGAAAGAGATTTAAGGGCCTAGATCTGATAGATAGAGTGCCTGATGAGCTATGGACTGAGGTTCATGACAATGTACAGGAGACAGGGAACAAGACCATCCCCATGGAAAAGAAATGCAAAAAAGCAAAATGGCTGTCTGAGAAGGCCTTACAAATAGCTGTGAAAAGAAGAGAAGTGAAAAGCAAAGGAGAAAAGGAAAGATACAAGCATCTGAATGAAGAGTTCCAAAGAAAAACAAGAAGAGCTAAGAAAGCCTTCCTCAGATATCAATGCAAAGAAATAGAGGAAAACAACAGAATAGGAAAGACTAGAGATCTCTTCAAGAAAATTAGAGATACCAAGGGAACATTTCATGCAAAGATGGGCTCGATAAAGGACATAAATGATATGGACCGAACAGAAGCAGAAGATATTAAGAAGAGGTGGCAGGAATATACAGAAGAACTATACAAAAAAAGATCTTCACAACCAAGATAATCATGATGGTGTGAGCACTCACCTATAGCCAGACATCCTGGAATGTGAAGTCAAGTGGACCTTAGAAAGCATCACTATGAACAAAGCTAGTGGAGGTGATGGAAATCCACTTGAGATATTTCAAATCCTGAAAGATGATGCTGTGAAAGTGCTGCA